>JACCID010000300.1:0-125651 GCA_018906775.1 Sycophila sp. Sp_5 | reverse complement strand
TGCCATACCGCCGAATTTTCCTGAGTTGTCCCATGAAAACGTATCGGGCCTCGCGTTCACGTATAATTGGCCTTTATTAAGATGCTTCCTGTAGATCGAATTTTACTACCGTTTGCACATTCTCTAGTTTTATATCTCCAGCCCGCAGATAATGTCTCCATGGGTTTAAAGGTCTAGAGGTCTGCTCTTCGTTCTTGGCCGTGCCCAAGGTGTCGGCCCGTCTTGGAGTACAATAAGCCGGCTTTCAATCTGACTTTCCAATTTGGTTCTATTACTCTGTGAGCAGTTTCGCTTGTTGACTTTATGGTCTTGTCCCTGGGCCTTGCATTTTTTTATCGTGATGCAGGGTGCTTGTTTGTGTGACGATTGGCGTCTAGTGGTGCTGTACGCCTAGAGTAATAAAACCTTCGGGTACCTTTCTCACTTTCTTAGATATTTCGCTTGATTTTAAGATATATTTTTCAAATATGATGGAGCCTTGTTCCTTAAAAAGTGTCAGTTTTATTTGCTTTAAATTACCACTGGCATGTTTATTGATTTTGGTACGTCGTGAAAAATTTGAATTATTATTTTTATTTTTCTTTAATGAACTCCCTTTTTCACGACGTAACAAATAAAATAATTAATTATTTAATATTCGCCCATCTCTTTTCTTTTTTTAAATGATTTATTATTTGTATTAACAGCATCCCGTAATGCTGTCGTCCAGCGAGACGCGCGAAAACAAAACACTATCACTTGTTTACAATCGCATCTGCCTCCAGTTTTCGTTGACAGCCGATGCGTTCGCACGTGCAGCTTGATTTTTATACATTTATTTTTTAAAAAATATTATCCTCTATTTTTACTATTTATTTGAATTTAATTAATGAATAGCTTATTACGTACTAATAAAAATTACGTTTATAAAAAAAAAAATATGGAAGATTTGAACCCGATTTAAAAATTTCGTAGCCTATCGCCTTATCCACTCTACTAATATTTGAATTGAAATTATAAGTCAGGAAGTCGCACATGCGTATCTGCGTACCCACTAATAATTATTGTTTACATACATGCAATACCTATTTATTTTTAAATATTGTTTTAAATTTTTTAAATATTGTCGAATTAGATAACAATTAACTAGCATGTAAATACAAATATGACATATGTATGAACATATACAGGGTGTTCGAAATGTTGCGGACCCCCCACTTATAACATAAAGTAAGCATTTTGGAAAAAAATGTTAAATACAAAAGTTGTTAAGTTTTGAAGGTTGAACTAAATGATGACCTTGGATTTGTTATTGGTTATCATTTTCAAGGTCATTTAAAGGTCATCTTCAGTTTTTTAAATAGGGACCCCTATTTTTTATATCAGATTCTGAAAGAGCACAAAATTTTACATCTGGATATGTATCCACGTTATGGCTCAAATTGACCTACAGAGGTCATTTAGTGGTTAAATGATTATTTAGTAGCAGAAAGCCAAGAAATCCCGATTATTAAGAACTTTGGGTGTATTTGACGAAAAGAAAAAAAAAATTTCGTACTTTAATACTAAAGTACATAATTTGATTTTCTAGGACGAACTTTATGGTCACTTTAAAATTGGCCTTCATTTTTAAGGTCATTTGAAAGTTATCTTCAGCTTATTAAAAAGGGACTCATTTTGTATTCCGGATTCTGGAGGAGCATTAAATTTTAGGTCTGGAGATATGTACAATATCCACGTCATGGCTCGAAATGATCTACATAGGACACTTGGGGGTTATTAATTTCAAAAGCAAAATAATCTAACCGTTTTACATGAACAGTTTTTATTGCAATAATTTTTTGCAAGCGTTACGAGTTTCTACGCATGATTCATAGCATTTTCAGGATCGTTACTTGTACCTTAGAAGATTTTGCTCACTATTCTTTTTAGGAATCAGTTCATTTATAATTGTTAATTAACAATTGTTTACTCCTATTTACTTTTCTGTTTTCAAGAGTTAAGTGAAGTTCTCTTACTTCGAAATTCAGATAATTGTATTAATTTTCAATAATTGTACTTTTAATCGTAGTGAAAAATGGCACATCTTACTGAACGAGAAAGAATATCTTTGTTGATGATGCGAGGGTGGGGTGATCAAGAGAGAGGTTACAAACAGGTACAGCGTTTATTCAATGAAACATTCAGAGTTGAAGAAAACAACCCTATTTCAAAAAGTACCGTAATTCGTACAATTAGACGTTTTGAAGAGACAGGTGGTATTAAAGATCGTCCTAAATCAGGTAGATCCAAATCATCGTCTAATGATGAAAAGAGCTTAGACGTATTACAATCATTTATTGAGGACCCCCATTGCAGCATCAGACGTTGTGCACAACAGCATGAAATGGGAGCTGCATCTGTGCACAAAATTTTGAAACTCAACAAATGGCATCCTTTCAAATTAAAGTTGGTACAGGAATTATCTGAAGATGATTTTGATAGAAGGGTAGAGTTTTGTGATGTAATGATGCAAATGATATCTGATGATCCTTTGCTCCTCAATAACATTGTTTTCTCTGATGAAGCCACGTTTGAGTTAAGCGGAACAGTGAACAGACATAATTGTCGATACTGGAGTAACATCAATCCACATTGGATGAGAGCGGACCACACGCAACATCCTGAAAAAGTAAATGTTTGGGCTGGCATATTTAATGGAAGAGTACTTGGCCCTTTCTTTATTGAAGGTAATTTAAATGCTGCAATGTATGAAAACATGCTTCGAGACCAAATTATACCTGCTATACGGAATTTAACGGGTGGAAATCTGGACGAAATTTACTTCCAACAGGATGGTGCTCCTGCACACTACGGTATTCATGTTCGCCGATATTTAGATGCAACATTTCATGATAGATGGATTGGGCGGAGAGGTACAATTGAATGGCCACCTCGGTCCACAGACCTAACGCCTCTTGATTACTTCCTTTGGGGATACTTGAAGGATAAAGTTTATGTTATAAAACCACGTGACTTGGATGAATTACGCCAAAGAATCACTGATGAAATAGACTTGATACCTCAGCAAATCTTGCGAAATGTTGTTGCAGCCTTTTACAATCGGTTAGCACATTGCCAAACTGTTAATGGGCAACAATTTGAACAGTTGTTGTAAAAAGTTCCTGTCAACGACATTTTAAAAAAATTCAGTTTGGGCGAATAGTCCACTGTCTTGATTTAGTTAGCTGGGCTGCCGATAGTCCTGCCTTAGCTGACTGGGCCGCTAGTGTTCTTGTCTTAGTAGGCTGGACCGCCGATGGTCTTACCTTAGTTGGCTGGATCACCCATGATGTTACCTTAATTAGTTGTACCTCCCGTGCCTGAGCAATAAGGCTCATTTTGATTAGACATTTTTTTATTTATCATTTTCTCCCCCGAGGTATGTAGTTGTTAGGCCTAAGGCTTATTTTGATTAGACATTTTTTTATTTATCATTTTCTCGCCCGAGTTATGTGGTTGTCTGGCCTAAGGCTTATTTTACGCCAGTGTCAATTACACCTTCTACAATCCTAATGCAGAATTTAGCGCTGGTGCAAAATGGAGAATTACAACTAGGAGGCTTAATTTGGAAAACTAAAGTTAACCTTCAAATGACCTTGAAAATCAAGGGCAATGTCAATTTAACGCCACCATAAAGTTTGTCTTGCAAAATCAAATTACTTTAGTATTGGTCAGATACGCTCAAAGTTCTTAATAATCGGGATTTCTTGGCTTTCTGCTACTAAATAATCATTTAACCACTAAATGACCTCTGTAGGTCATTTTGAGCCATAACGTGGGTACATATCCAGATGTAAAATTTTGTGCTCTTTCAGAATCTGAAATAAAAAATAGGGGTCCCTATTTAAAAAACTGAAGATGACCTTTAAATGACCTTGAAAATGATAACCAATAACAAATCCAAGGTAATCATTTAGTTCAACCTTCAAAACTTAACAACTTTTGTATTTAACATTTTTTTCCAAAATGCTTACTTTATGTTATAAGTGGGGGGTCCGGAACATTTCGAACACCCTGTATAAAAAAACAAAGTTAGTAAAATCTAAATTTCCAGACACGTGTCTTATCTACAATATTTATTTTAAATATATGCAACAATGTATACTTTACATTTGCAAATAGCATTTTTTCACTTTCGATTACAAATTAATTTAATATTAACTAAAACATTATATAATTGTTTACATTGTTCAAAAACTTTATAAATGTTTATGTTATTAAAACATATAGTAAAAAAGTATATATAGGGCTCTCAAAATTGATCACCTGCCCGCATAAAAATTTGTTCGACTCCTCGTAAACAAAATGTTAAAAGCGTATAAAAGTCGGTGGGTAACAGCATGCTGCGTTGGTCGAGATTCCCCTCCACCGCTTTAAACGCATATTCCCTCACCACCGAACCCTACGAAAAGAAGCGAGCGAGGGAGGGAAGACTAGATGTGTATGGTTCTTACACGCATCCGTGAGGCGGCGCTAGTGCACGGCTGAATTGGACGGGCACGGGTTCGCTATACCTCACCAGCAATCTCTCCCTAATCTCTGATACCATTCGCTGGTCGCGCAACATCTATGTCGAGCACGTATCCGGGGTAAGACAGTATAACGATTAGATAAAACAATGTACTTTCTTACTGTCCCTCCGGATACCGGCGTGGAAAAGTAGTAGGGTTCTCGCCCGCCAAATGTTTTGTTCAAACTATTTTCTTTGTATTTACGCTTTTGTTTTTCTTTTTTGTTCTCAATGTATGTTTATTTATTTATTTATGTACGTTTACTAATGAGCCAAAGACCAAAGTGCGGAAAAGGAGAGGGGCCTCAAGATCTTGCCCCCCCCCCTCTACTCAATATTTATTAGCGTTAAGAATAAAGTACACACTGACACGCAAACACATGTACCCCAACAATAGTGGGGGAAGTTACAAATATTTAAATAAACTTTCTTAATTTTTTTCGACCATTACAAATGTAATATTAATTTTTTTTTCGGCCATTAACATTACAAAAGTAATGAGAAATTTTGAGCTGGCTATTATACATTACAAAAGTAATGAGAAATTTCGAGCTGACCATTACACATTACAAAAGTAATGGGAAATTTCGAGCTGACCATTAATGCATTAAAAATGTAATATTAATTTTTTTTCGGCCATTACCCATTACAAAAGTAATGGGAAATTTCGAGCCGACCATTACACATTACAGAAGTAATGGGAAATATCGAGCTGACCATTAATGCATTACAAATGTAATATTAATTTTTTTTCGGCCATTACGCATTACAAAAGTAATGGGAAATTTCGAGCCGACCATTACTCATTACAAAAGTAATGGGAAACTTCGAACTGACGATTACAAAAGTAATAAAGTAATCGTAATTTTTAATTACAATTTTGCCGATCTCTGTTAAACACCTGCGTCGTTCTATTTTGCATCATTCTATTTTTAGCGTCGTATGGGGATAACGTAGGGTTTAACGAATAAATGAACAAGTGCTGAGTTAATAATATGTTTATTCGGTTAAATATAAATATTGATTATTATACAGGGTGTCCAAAAAGTCTCGGAACAAAAATTTCCAGATAAACTGATTTTGGACAAGGACAAGGTCAATCTAGAGGTAACTTTTGTCAAGAAATGTAAGTAATAGTGACCTTGGATTTGACCTTGGGTTTGACTTTCAAGGTTATTTCAAGATTAACTTAGTTTTCTCAAATGAAAACCCCTATTATTGACAACGGAAATCGAAAGAGTAGAAAATTTTCGTCCAGACATGTGTTCAAGTCATGGGACAAGGATGACCTTGATGGTCACACAAGGTCATTTAACATCGAACAAGGTCTGGCAACCTCTTGGAATTCTCAATTTTTGTACCACAAAAGCTATTACCTTTATGAATGAGATAATTTGAGATAATTCTTATAGATTCTTATAATTCTTATCTTAGATACATCTGAGATAATTTCTATCCTCAATAGCTTTATACTCCTATATGTTTTACCGACCGAACATATATAAGCTAGAAAATATTAGTGGCGCCACCGTCAGTCATTCAACAGCATTATATTTTATTTTAAAAATAAACTGCAGATAGTAGCACAGTATACTAAATATTTTGTGCGAATAATTGCACACTTTATGTTTAATCAGCTTCTTTATTGAGGATACAGAGTATATTGTGTGTGTGTGTGTGATCCCTAAGAAGGACGGACCCGTACTGACAGGGCGGCGAGCAGCCACGCCCCTTATATAAGCCACTCGTGGCCCGTCCACCAGATGCCAGACTCGAGGAGGGTTGGAATATCTTGTCCTCTGGTTCCCGCGTCGACCGGATTCTCCGATGTCTGTACGTAACTCCAAGTGACCCCGGGAATGAGCTCCCGGATCTGCGCCACGTAATTGTAGACGAAATCGTTGCCCATAGGGTTGACCGAACGAATCCAGCAAAGGATAATTTGCGAGTCGCTCCATGCACGGCAGTCAGCCAAGGGCACTCCGAGGCACTCGGCAGTGGTTTGGAGTAGTCGTGCGGCAAGGAGGGCGGCTAGCAGTTCAAGTTGTGGAATAGTCATCCGAGCTGGGTTTTGCGATGTCGAGGTGAGGTTCTTCATAGGTGTGAGCTTTGTTCTAGCCCACAGCAGGCTTGTGATTGCTGCCGTTTCGGGTCTGTCAGCAGTTCTGCAAAAGAGGGCGGCTGCCATCGCCCGGCGGCTTGCATCGGCGAATACGTGAAGTTACAGGTGGTTACAGGATTGATGTCCCGTCCAGCGTGGTATGGTTACCCTGTCAGTTTATTTTATGGTTTGTCGGAATGTAATCCAGCGCTTACGTAGAGGTTCAGGGACCTCCTCGTCCCAGTCAATTCCTGCCTTCCAGATCTCCTGGATTATGATTTTAGCGCTCACGGTGACCGGGGCGAGCCAGCATGCTGGATCGAAAATTCTCGCTAGCTCCGACAGAGCGCTGCGCTTTGTTGGGGCTTGATCGCGGGGCGGAATTGGTGGTGTGAATCGGAACACGTCACTTATTGGATCCCATGCATAGCCGAGTTCACTCACCGGTCCATCAGTTTTGAACTGGACCCAAGATGCACGTAGTCGATCATCAGCGTCAATTTCGTTTAGGAGTGCTGCCGAGTTCGAGATCCACTTCTTCAAGGCAAATCCCCCGGCATTCAACAACTTGACGAGCTGATTCCGACAGTTTCGCGCCGTCTCCAGGTCATGGCCGCACGCCATGATGTCGTCCACATATCTTCTCCTCTTGATGGCGTCTACCGCAAGTGGGAGTGGAGCACCTTCATCCCTGCAGTTGTAACAGCGTGCGGTCAGCGAGGTAGAGTGAAGCGGCCTTGCCATAGGTGACAGTGCGCAAGACTAGATGGGAGATGGGCTGATCGGCTGACTCGCTCCAGACGATTCGTTGGAGTTGGGTGTCTCGTGGATGGATCTGAAGTTGACGAAACATCATTTTTATGTCGCAACAGAAGACCACGCGAAGCATGTGCCAGAGCATGACAACATGAACGATGGAATTTTGCAACTCGCCAGTGTGCATGATGTCATTGAGGCTATGGCCGGAACTGGTGGGTCTAGATGCGTTGAAGACAACTCTAAGTTTGCGCCCCTCGTTGCTGCCCTGCCAGATGTCGTGATGAGGGATGTAGTGGTCCTTTGATTCGGCTTTCAGCTCGCGAGACGACACCCGTCGCAGGTGACCCAGTCTCTCATATTCCCTTATGAATGCCTGGTATGCCTTTCCAAACTCCGGATCATTTTGCATCCTCCGATGGGTGGCCGCTAAGGAGGAGTACGCGTTTGAGAGGCTGTCGCCGAGAAGGTGGAGACTGTTCGTCTTGATTGGGAGCGGGACGACGTATCGTCCGGTGAAATCGCGATAATGCTCGAGGGCAAACTGTGCTTCGCATTCTTGGTCACACGGTTTCTTACGGATCGTGTGAGGGACTTCTTCGATAGCCCAAAACCGGCGCACGAGTTCGAGCAGCTGCTCGTGACTTGATGGAGCCTCAGCCTCGCAGAGACGGGTACATGTCGTCAACATTTATGGGTGCTCTTGTGAACTCTCGTCTATTGTCCCGGTGAGGCACCAGCCTGTCATTGTCCTTTGAGCGATAAGGTTGCCTCTGCGAATTAATTCTGGTCGAATCAGTTGACCGTAAATATTGGCGACAAACACTGCATCGACAGGGCCCGGACGGCTTAAGTTCGGGTCTGCAACATTTAGGTCGTCCATCGCTTGCGAGACTTCCTCTGGTAATGGCCGGGACGGCGTGACGACGCCAAGCTGTTGAATGCCATAGCTCTCGAAACTCCATGGCTGGGTTCGGGATGGATCAAACAAGAACAGTCGAGTGCACACCTTGGCGGCATCTACGGGTGAGCCTGAGACTCCGACGATGCTTGCGCGCACTCTTTCCAATCCAGCACCAAAGCGTCGGGCGAGATGAAGATTCACAAGCGTGACCTCTGAGCAGGGATCAAGGAGCCCGCGCACTGATGCCTTTCTTCTGCCTCCGTCTCCGATGGTGAATACGGCGGTGGGGAGTACGGCCAGTCATGGTGGTCTGCTGCTAGGGTCCTCCCTTCCCGGGTGAGTAGAGGGTTCACGCCTCATGGTTGCTGTGGTTCCGCTTTGGGTGACTGAGCTGTCAACCAGGGATGTTGTGGGTCCGGCGGAGGAAATTCGGGGCACCTTTGGTGGAGTTGGCCTGATAAAACCTGTGTCTTCACCGTGGATAAGGGTGTGGTGTCGCTTGCCGCACTACCTGCAACTGGATTGAGACGGGCAGACCCGAGCAGTGTGATTGTCCTTGAGACAGTTAAAGCAGAGTCCTTGTCTAAGCACAAGGTCCCTCTTGGTCGATGGGGTGGAGGCTTTGAATGTGCTGCAATGACCTAAATAATGTTCTTGTCCGCAGGTTGAGCAAGGACGACCTTGACTGACAGCGGTCGCGAATGTTTGAACGACCTTGGGTCGAGTCCGGGTTAGTTGCGCCGGCTTGCTTGCGTCCTTGGTCAAGGTTGGCGGTGGGTTTGGAAGTGACGACAATGATATACTTCGTCGTTGTAAAAACGCCGTGAATTGAGCAAACGTTGGATGGAACTGGCGCGACTCTTCACAGCGTTCGCCCATTTCTTCTTCCCAGTCGCGTCTAGTTAATGGGTCGGAGCGCGACATCCTATGGTTATCAGCCAGTCGTCCCAGTGCTCAACGGGTCGATTGAGCACCTTCAGTTAACTGCGGATTCTCATCAATCGAAGGGCTTGTAGTCCATCCTGCGATTCGACATGTAGGGCTGGGGTGTTCAACAGTGACTCCAGATGATCTCGGATCAGCAACCTCGGTTGGTCGTAACGGTTTGATAGAGCCTCCCAGGCTGGTAGATAACCACTATCTGTCAGAGGGAAGTTCTGTACAGTTGACTCAGCGTCGCCTTCTGCAACCGCGGAATTCAGGTAAACCAGCTTTTTGACCGTCTGCAAGGTGGGGTATCGGTCTATCAGTGCCTTAAACATATCTCGGAATGATTCCCATTTTTCACGAGTCCCGTCAAATGATGGAAGATCGATCCTATTTAGACGGGCGGCAAAGCTGAGACCTGTAGTTGTTTCGGTCGCATTGAGTGAGTGAGTCATTCCCTCTAATGGGAGGGTGCTTCGCTGGCCGCCCGCGACATAGTTGGACTCATTAATCTGCATTGACGGAGTTGGTAGGTGAATGGTTGGACTGACGAGTGGAGAGCTTGATGCTACTGGTCCTGTTGACTGTGTTGGAAGGCCATCGTTCAATCAGTTCAGGATATCATAAAGTCGTCCTCGTGCGGTCAGGACGATGGACTCCGCTGCATCGTACTCGTTTTCCGTGAAATACTCATGATCTTCTAGGTCGCTGTGCAGCAAGGTGACATGTCCACGTTCGAAGCTTCCCCAATAGCTGCTTAATTGTTTCAAGTAGCTGGTAGCAAGACCTCTTGACCATGTCTCGACTGGGATGTTCATGACTCTTTTTGTAGTCTGGTCAAGAACCTTGAGCAGCGCTCTCTGCGTCCGAAGATCTGGCATACCTGTAACAAGGGTGCGAAATGAGCTCCGAAGTGATAAGCGCGTGAGGCGAGGTGCGAACCTCGACGCGCGCACAGTCGCGGACTGCGCAACGCGCGTGACAAGGTCCAGCGTGCGAGTAGTCCGGCCGACTTAACTTGCTCTCCTTCCCGAGACATCTGATCGACGGGAATGTGTTCAGACTTGAGCCGCGAGCTCCGTGAGCGAGACAGCGCAGAGCTGACGTTCATAGACCGAGGCAAGTGTTCATCTCACTTTCGGCCAAGCTAGTGATTGTTCGAAAGGCGTGGGATTCCGTGACGTGCCAGATCTTTGCAATTTGCAAGACGGAGTCCTCCAAAATGCCACGATCGCGGACTCCAAGCGCATTAGTCGTGGAGCGCGGCCCGGCTCATATCAATCACTCCCGAATAGACGTGGCAGAGGCCACGTGGCGCGGCCGTCATCGTGAATCGACGCGAGGAGCGCTGGTAGAGCGCGGCAGCAGTGGCCACGTGGCACGGCCGCGGTCGCTGTCGATTGGTATTTGCTCACCTGGTTGTGATTCGTTGCCTGTGGGCAGAGCTGGCGTTCCTTCATTTGCTTCGGTCATAGTTGTATCGTCTCAGATCCGGCTCGAAGGACCAATTGTTTAATCAGCTTCTTTACTGAGGATACAAAGTATATTGTGTGTGTGTGTGATCCCTAAGAAGGACGGACCCGTACTGACTGGGCGGCGAGCAGCCACGCCCCTTATAGGGCATTTGAGAGTGCCACCTGTGAGTGGCGTGGCGTACTACACGCTCACGCGCGGAGATTCGAATGAACACTTTACATATAGTTACGATATATACTTTACGTATATACTTATGATGCATACTTTACGTATACTTATGATATTTCAGTTAAAAATAGAAACGTTGAAAGTCAATTTTGAAAAAGTTCTTCATAAACTTTGTTGTAAACGTTGATTTTTAAACGTTTACAAGGAACATTAGGAAGACCTTTTTATGAACGTAATAAAATTCAAAATAATTTTATTGCATGTGAAATAAGCCCCATCACCGTTTATTTCCGTGAGACGCAACCAATTAACTGTCGTCCGTCCGTCAAAATTTGTACTTATGTATATTTTTACAAATACTTAGTCTATAAAGTTTTTATATACTTATTACCCAGTTCAATAAAAGGACAACTGTCATATGCGACAGGTTATGTATATTGAATAAAAAAAGCGACCATTAAATCTACAGGTGAAAAAATAATAGACAAACGTTAGCAATGTGTATATACACTTTACGTATACTTTACGTATGCTTTTTACATGTACACTTTACGTATACTTTTTATATGTATACTTTACGTATGCTTTTTACATGTATACATTACGTATGCTTTTTACATGTACACTTTACGTATACTCTGTATTTCTATACCTTATGTACGTTATAAACTTATATATTTACAATTTTTTATAAAATACCTTTTTTATAATCACATCAAATCAAAATAACATTTCCTTCAATTTATGCAACATTTTATTTTTTATGCTTACGATTGATGTGTTGAGATAAATATCGTTGACTTTTACATGTTATGTGACATACAGAGCATACAACCAAACAATTTTGTTTATGCTTCTGAAGTCTATTTGAATAAAATTTCTTTCTACATTTATCACATTCTTTGAGATTTTCGTGAATTCGTCTTTTATGCTGCTGTAAATCTATAACTTTTTTTTTGCATATTTCGCATTCTTTATATGCGTATGTCTTATTAAACTTCTTTTCTCATTAAATACTGCTGCACAATCTGCACATTCGAATGAAGTTTTATGAATAATTTTAAAATGTCTGTTCATTTTGGCTTTAGTCAGAAACAATTCCTCGCATCCAAAATCGCATTTATACATTTTTCTGTTACATTTACTGTATGAAATAATTATTCGACGATATTGTTCTACCTCCTTTCTCAAATTTTCTTTACAATTGCATGGAACTGGCTGATAACTGGAAGTCCATTGGTCACATCCAAAATTAATTGCTTCAGCAATATTCTTTTCAGCGTTAATAAAAGTAATAATAAGTTCCTGTTCTAATAAAGAATAAATCTGCAGGATTTTGAATAATAATACTGTACGGTATATTATATTTAGTCAGCAGTGTTGGCGTAATCAAATATAATTTATGCTGCAATATATCTTTGCAAATATATTTTTCTTTTGCTTTAAACTCTTTATTTTCCCTAAATGATGTGCAAAAGGTGCCTCGACTTCAGATTGATATTGGTAAGGAATAACAATCCAAATCTTTGGACTTCCATATTTTAGAAGGTTGATACTGCTTAAACCACCATCTTTCACATGAAAAAGTGTAAAGATTCCTTTCTCGCCAACATAATACATTGAGGTATTTATTCCAGGCATTGTCTTCAGATGCGGATTCTCTTCAATGCTTTTGTGACGTAGTATTAAGCGGGGGGGGGGGGGGGGGGGTAGGGCTTTGAAGGCAGAAAAAAACAGGTTTTTACAGATTCTTTTTTGGGCGTACGGTGAAAGTAAATTTATTTCTGATTGTTGTAAATTAAAGAGTAGTAATTTAACTATATTCTGTGAAATATTGTTTGAAAAATATTGAAAATTGACCGAATGGCAGCAATTCTTCGCAGGCGCCTCAGACAAAATACATTTTGCGGTGCACGTCATACCTCAGCACCGGATCATCTGAAATGAAATAACCAAAGTTTTTCCTTTAATTTTTATGTCCCTCTAGGTATCCCTGTCGAGTTTTTCCATTTTTTTTAACTTTTTAACTTTTTACAAGACTCGAAAGTAAAAATACCGATTTTTGGCCTAAATTTATAACTATTGTTGTTAATAATAAAAAAATAAAATCATATACGAAAAAATCTCAACAGGGTTACCTCATAAATTATGTAAGGAAATACTGTAAAAACTTTGAGAACGATCGGTTGAATAGATTTTGAGATACAGAGTGCACCGACTCAAAAAACATCCATTTGAGAAAAACGCGTTTAAAGTTTTTCGTAGCAAAAAGACCCTGATAAAACTTAGTAAGCTATTTATTTATTTTACTCACATAGAATCATCAATGCCATAGAGTATAGAACTTTCATCAAGAATGTCCAAAGCATCTTTTTGATCAAGTCTGTGGCGAATTCTTTCATTTTTAGCGGTTTCAGCTGCTCGCTTATCTGCTCTGTTCGTTCGAATATCGTCGGTTAGAAGCGCCGATCCATGACAACTTGGACCAGTACTGATTCCCATCTCTTCTAGAAAGGTTAAATAAGCTTTACAACCTTCATTGAAAACACAAGCAGCCACCGAAGCTGCAAATTCAACGATAATTGCTTAACCACTCTCAATTTTCGGCGCAATATTCCAAATAAGCTGATTCGACTGTTACACTCCGCGTCTGCTTCGAAAATGCAGCAACACCAGGTACTGTTACAACGACCATGTCTAAGACCTTTCTGTAAACTGCTTAGGAACAGTAACAAAAGAGATTGAGAAACAGCTGCCTTCCCGCTGAGCGGTTAAAGCTCAGGTAGTCATTCGAGACACGCTTACTTCCAAAGCTATATCTTTATGAGTTTTGCTCCGATTGACTTCATATTAACAGACAACATTTTCGAGTCATTATACTTTCATAATATGCAATAAAAAAAATCACTTTTGTTTGAACCCTCAAAACCCTACCCCCCCCCCCCCTTAAAAACTTTAAGCATATTGCCAGTTTCATCAGGAGCACAAAAAATATCTCATATAAGCATATTTTGCATCACTATTTCCAAATAAATTATCAATAATATTGACACAAAAATTCCACTCTTCAGTTTTGGATATTTTGATCAAAGGATTATGTTTCATTAATTCTTGTAATTTCTCACGGTTGATCTTCGTGCTCTCAGCATATTCTACGGTATAAACACCATCTATGACCTTTTCCAATTTATCTATTTCAAAATGAGGAATAGCTGGTTTACCAACTTTTTCCTGAGTTATTTTTTTTAAATAATTATCTAGATTAATACTTTTTTAAAAAAAATTACATAAAAAGTTATTGCAGACATTTTTGTGCAAAATATTAGTAATTGCCTAATATTTTGGACAAAAAGTATCTACAATAACTTTTTATGTAACTTTTTCAGAAAAGTGATCTAAACTTCTTTATTAAATATCAAAATTTAAACTTCTTCATTAAAAGGCATAAAGAAACAAAAAAAATACCGTCTGATTCTACACAATAAGACCATAAAAAAGGTATATATAACTTTTTCTGTATCTTTAATCCGTTTAGAGAAAAAAATTAAAAAAAACTAATAGTGCCAAATAAATTTAATTTTTTTTTCTCAAAAAGTATTAGAGTTACAGAAAAAGTTATATATGGTCTTACTTATTTTTATGGTCTTGCTGTGTAGAATCAGACAGTATTTTTTCTATTTCTATATGCCTTTTTATAAAGAAGTTCAAATTTTATTGAAAATCACCGATGAAGGCTTTTAGCACTTACATCTACTTCCAAGATATGTGGAACATACTCTGTTGTAGTCGTGTTGTAGTAGTGTTGTATTCAAAGAAGTAATATAACAATTATGCTTAATTAAATTGAAATTTGATGTATACTTAGTTTGTACTTCTTAACGTTTACAGGTTAACCAGTAAGTGAGATAAAAAAATCTTTCATCAATCATTTTCATAAAATTTTAAATTATTAAAGAACGAACAGAAATAAAAATACTGACTGTTTATGCATATATCATAAGATATGTGTATACAGCATTGTCTCTAACTCCAACAGAATTTGATTCTATCAACGCCCCGTACGAAGAAAATCCCCTGTCTGCATTTTGGCGATGAAGAAAATCTCCTCAGCTGATTTCCCGACGAAAACTATCCTTTTTAGAACTTTTGCGGCGAAAAATATCCTTCTTGCATTTTTGCGACGAAAAATATCCTTTCTTGCATTTTTGCGACGAAGAACATCTTCTTGAACGATTTTGCGGCGAAGACTAGCCCCTCTAGCATTTTTGCGACGAAGAAAATCTCCTTAGCTGATTTTCCGACGAAAACTATCCTTTTTAGAACTTTTGCGGCAAAAACTATCCTTTCTAGTACTTTTGCGGCAAAAACTAGCCGTTCTTGTCTCTGGCGTTTTTGCGCTTTATATAAATAAAATAAACGAAGTAAAATCGCTGGTATACTAATAATTGGCTAATGGTTTTAGTTAACGAATAAGCCAAAAATAAGCCATGAATAAACCAACGTTTAACATTAAATTGTATAAAAAAAAGGATAACATAAAACGTAAAATAAAATAATTTGTTTAAATAATTGCACCCTCGATTAAAAAGTATGGGATAGTATTGGTAGAAAATATCGAGGGGATTATTTTCGTCGCAATAGTGTAGAAGGAGATCTTTTTCGTCGAAAAAATCAGCGAGGGGATTGTATTCGGCGCAAATTTTGGAAGGGATTTTCTTCGCCGCAAAACTGAAAAGAGATTTTCTTCGTAGGAGGCGTCGTTATACACTTAGACAATGAAAAAAGATCCATATAACTTTTTCTGTAACTTCAATATTAAAAAAAAAACTTTATTTTGCACTATTAATTTTCCAATTTAGTTTTCAAAAACTATGTTATATAGTATTTCTACGTCCCCGTACTATTCACTGACGGACCAACGGATGTTTTCTACTCTATTCAATTCAGTTACGCTAACCGCAACAAAACTCCCAAACCATTATCTCAAGCGAAAATACAATACTACGAAAACTCACTACTTAAAAAGGGCGCCAGGTGCTGGTGCACCGTTTTGGTCCGAGGTCCGGCTGGCTCAGACCCAAGGGTGGTCGTTGATGCACCGAGTCCGGGGATGTCCTCGACGACGGAGGCAAAATCCGCTACTCCGCTTTTCCGCTACCACTGTCGTTGCTGGGGCTAACCGCCGCCCGTGAATGCTGGAAAACGCGCTCAAAACAAAAACACTCAAGGGGGAAAATGGCAGAAACACTTGAATAAATCACTCACTCTAATTCAAATAAATCCACTATATTCAGCAATTGTGTGTTACACGGGTCACAGTGTTGTGAGTGTCGCGTCCACGAAACCGTATGCGCGAGTGTGTACGTACCGACCCTACACCTATATCCCACCACCACTCTTCTCACCATAAAAATAATGCGGCGATTTCCACACAACTATCACATTGATCATATATCCGCGATCGGCGCGCAGGTTCTCTCGTCGATCGCGAACTCGCGACTCGAGCGCCCTCACGGACCTGAGGTCGCGCGGCGGTACTAGCGCCCTCGCGGAGGCGGGACATACCGCCACGTGGAGGCGAACCTCGAGCGCAAGAGCCACGGCGACCACGAGTCGAACGCGCCATCTCTCAAAGCTCTACGATGCATAGGAGCGGAGATCGGTCGTTTCTCTCTCACTCCTATGGCCGCGCGCATTGCTCTCTCTCTCTCTCTCTCTCTCGCACCTAGCGTGCCGTCTCTCTCGCTCCACGCGCTCCCTCTCTATTCCGCCGCGCGCGCTCTCCCTCTACCGCCGCGCGCTCTCTCTCTCCCACCGCGCGCTCTGTCTCTCTCGCGCCTAGCGGCCGCCCCTCCCTCGCGCCTAATCAGTTTCCGCCGGCCCCTCGCGTACCCGCGTCGTCGCGACCCTCGTCGCGTGTAGTGTTGTGTGTGTTAGTGTAGTGTGTGTGTGTTCAATGAGTGTCTGTGTTTTCTTGTGTCTTGACGTCGTCCTCATGTTTCGTCGCGGCAGTCGCGGGGTCGAGGGAAGATGGCGGCCGCGCTCAGCTGAGCGGCCGTCTCTCGCCTCGGCTGCGTGTACGGTCGCGGCACCGTCGGACTGCCTCCCGCTGAACAACGTCCTCGGGCTTCACCGGCCTCTCCTTCGGTCTCTCTCTCTCTCTCTCATGTATGTCCCGGCCTCGCGCACCTGGTAATCCTCCTACTCTCCTCCTCGTCTCGTCGAGCCTGCCTGCGTACATACATATTGCGAGACAGCTCGACGGCGACGAATTCCCTTCCTTCCATAATCCTCCGAATAAATTAAATAAAAACTCCCTCACAACTATTACAGTTGGATTCAATGCTATATACACATGTCTTAAAGATGTATACATAAACAGGCAGTATTTTATTTCTGTTTGTTCTTTAATAAATTAAAATTTTATGAAAATGTCTGATGAAAGATTTTTTTTATCTCAATTCCTGGTGAACCTATTAACGTTAAGAGGTATAAACTAAGTATACTTCAAATTTCAATTTAATTAAACACAATTGTTCTATTACTTCTATTAAATAAAAATATTGCCTCATTGTACAGAGAAATTAATGATAAATTTTTTAAAAGAAACGTCTTACATTAAACTTTGAAGCTAGTTTAAATGAAATGTTCACAAAATAAGAAACTTACCATCAATACCGAATAAGGCTGATACCTTGCAGAATTTGTTTTAAATTCTGTAAATACATCCTGCAGTGTTCCTGTTTTCATTTCTTTTGTTATGTCATCTACTGATAGACCCCTGATCCTACGAGGGTCGACAAAGTTAAATGTTCTGTAAAAATTTTAAATAATTAATAACATAAATTGAGATATGGATTAGCCTTACTTTTTTCATAAAATGTAAATACAATTATAGCTACAAAATGTGTGTACCGATTATTAGACATATTAACGCTTATTTTGTCTTCACAATGTTGATTACAATCACAATTAACAACGACAAACAAGATCAACAATTAAAAAGTAGTGAAAAATTAAATAGTGCACTACAATAAGAAATGCAACTTTGCTATTGTGCATTAGCGCTACCTTGATACAATAGAAAGTTACTAGTTACTAAATATTTGGGAAACTGGTGTAGTTGGTATAACATTGTCACTATATAAAGTTATAAGCGGACCGAAAATAGCAAAACCAATGGACAAATTATCCAACGTTACGTTGATAATACCTAGTTGATGCCACTTTATTGCAAAATACACTTATATAAAAATATTGTTTAATTGTATGCAATAAAAATATTCAAAAATTGCTGCCATTAAAATGACACTTACACTCCATGCTTACAATTTTTTATTTGATTTTAAACACGTAGACTTATTACATTTCAAAAGTGAGAGCAATATCACTAATAAGAAATCGCAACCAATGTCAAAGAAATGATAGAAATATAAAAACTTATATTTAAATAAAAATATTAGTGCGATTTTATTCACGAAGTTAACATTCCAAAATGCACATAACGTAAGAGAAATCATGAATCTCTTTTTTATAAAGTGTAAGTAGATAAAAAAAAGACATCTTGTTGCGAAGAATGCACTCGCTTCTTTGGCGCTACTTGCAAGTCTACGGCGGCCGTGTCCACGTAGGCCGTCGAAGCGCACACGGCCGCTGTAGGGTGTCAGGCAATGACAGACCTACGAAATGGGCACTCTACGACGTCCGCGCCATTCCGACGCCCCACGGGCGCGCGGCCGCCGTATACTTGAAAGTTGCGCTGTCAAAGCGAGTGCATTTTACATAACAAGATTTCCATTTATTATCCACTTAGATGTTATACAGAAAAGAAGCACTAATCTCTTACTTTGTGTGCATTTTCAAATGGTATTTTTGGATAAAAAACGAATTAGAATAAATTGATTTAAATATAATTTTGCATATTTCTATCAACTCTTTGATATTTGTTGTAATATACTATAAGCAGTGATTATATTGTCTTATTCTTGAAATCCAATAAGAAAACTTATATTTAAAGCATTGTATTTTAGTTCGTATTTTATTCAAGAATATATAACTTAGCGTAAGCGTTTAGTGCATCTCTTATGTATAAAGACTAAGTGGATACAAAATTGAAAATCTTGTTGTGAAGAATGCACTTGCTTCATCGGCGTAACTTGCAACTCTATGGCGGCCGTCTCCGGGTAGGCCGTCGAAGCGCCTACGGCCGCCGTAGGGTGACTCTATAGGTCTGTCATTACCCTACACCCTACCCCTGATGAAGCGAGTGCATTCTTTATAACAAGATTAAAAAAAGGCACAATTTGATGCAGCGGCTGTTGAGTGAGATTGCGCAAAGTTGTATCATTGCACAGGGCTAATTGAGAAAATATATTTATCGTATTTCCTGCGTAAAATATAGATTAATAAACAAATAAATTACGAAATAATAATGTCAATAAATAAATAGATTTGAAATGAGTCCCTCCAACGCTTGTTCCCGTGAGATGCAACAATATTTTTGTTAATCGATCATCTCTCCGAATAACTCCTAATTGCTTCATTTTTATATTCGTAATCGCAATTTACTTTTCGCTTCATGCGATTGTTTAGTTTTATGCATAATAAACTTATGCTTTTTAATTTAAATATAAGTTCATGGCAATAACTTGCTATAGCAAGATAGATAATTGATTAGCTTATCAAAACGTTTTGGAAAAAAATATTATAATTTACAATGTTGCTAATTTATTGATTTTTATAAGTAAATATATGCTAAATGAAGCAGAATTGCCCCAAATAATTTTGATAAAATTGTAAATAATGTTATAGCATGTGAGTGCCTCAAAAATGAAAAATGAATTTTATCAACAATTTAAAAAAATTATGTGAATATTTATGTTTTCAGCGAGAAATAAAATAATATGAATTCGCGCGCGCGCTGTGTTTTGATGTTTCGATACTAGACAGCGAGAACCAAAACAAAAGAACATGTAAACAAAATATAGGGCCATAGAGCTTAAGTATGACCGAGTTTATATGTAAGACACCGACTGCGGTCCGAGTGAGTCTTTTTGGTGCCTGGCGGCATTATGAATATAAACAGAGTTTCGAAAAGATAATCTTGTAACATTAAGTAACTCGAATAAACATATTGAGATTTTTAAATTAAATTAATTTTTATAGATCTGTCGCCATTCCGCTCAAAACAAAAATATATTCGTAGTCATGCTTGGCTGAACTGTCCATCAAATGAAGGAGCCCCAAAGCCAGCATTGACTGCGAAACTTATCCCTACCACTAACAATTGCGGAATGCGCACCGTAATACACGGAGCATTTGCCCAAGTGTTTCCTGATTAACGGAGAGGTCGTCCACTGAAAAAACAGTCACGCCCCAAAGTATTATAATCATCAAATTTCAATCATTTATTCTCGAACATTGCAATTTGCGCTCCGCTGATTAGCGGCCCAGCGCAGGTATACAATTGTTTTTCCCTAGATCCATCCACTCGGGTTCTCGAAATTTTTTATGTCGATTCTAATGTAAAGGATCGTTACAAGCATTTAAGAAACTATTGTCGAGGAAATACTGTTAGTGTCTCATCTGAAATAATATTTATAAAATGAATTCTCATCTCTTTAGTATCTAACGAGTATTTAATTGTTGATGGATCGTTTCCAAAAATTAAGTCGACAGCTATCGCTGTCGAGTATACCCCACAAGATACACCATCAAGTTGCTGCATTACCATATTTTGAAATTGAGTTATTAGCATGCGGAAATCGTAATGTTAGATACAGCGATTCTTGATCATGTAAATTTGAATTTGTACATGCCATCAAAGTATCATAAATTTTTATAAGAGTACCATCGTAGTATGCAACTCGCCAGTGATTAGTGCACTGTCCACCAATTATAGCTATACCTTTATTAATTAACACAGGCTCAACAATTTGAGGATATAATATAAACAGCACACTTTGAATTTTTATTTCGTTTTTTAATTAAGCTGGTGATGGGAATAACATTTCTCCGTACTTCATCCATGTTTATAGATCTAGTTTCCACGTAAGTAAGTATATTTATTACATCATTCGTTGTCCATTCATAATTTAGATTGTTATTTATAATTTGTAAATCTTTGTCCGAATTGTATAAAATAAAATTGTTATCGACACAAGCTTTTTCTGTCTTATACTTTTTATACTTGTTTGATGTATGTTATTTTCTAAATGAACAAATTATTCATATTTACATTCTTCGCATTGGAAATGAAAAATAGTCTTTAAACCCATACGTCTCCGCGATGTACATTTTAATTTGCATTTGCACTTAATGTCTTCAATATCAGCAAACATATTTAATAATTGACTATATAAATAATCTAACTCTACTATTTCCCTTACACTATCCGATTTAGTTATATCATCGGAAATAATATCATTTATGTCATCATGGAAAGGACTGTCAAGTTCTTCCTGTGTTAACGTAAAATCACTTAATTTTTCATTGTCTTCATTGAATTTTATACGGTTTATTGGTGTTTCAGTTTCATAACTATTAATTTTTGCGATGTAATTAGGTTCTGACAATATAAAGTTTATATCTTCTTCCTTTACCTGCTTGCTAATTTCAGGTTTCTTGTAGTCTAACTTACATTGATCAGTATTCCTTGAAGCTTCATGGAAATTTTCTCTGACATTATTTTCTATTTTTATTTTTTCACTATCTTCATTGAAATCTATAATGTTTATCGGTGTTTCAGTTTTATGTCTGCTAATTTTTGTGCTGTAATTATGTTCTGACAATATAAAGTTTATATCTTCGTTCTGTACCTGCTTACTATTTTCAGATTTCTTGTAGTCTAACTTACATTGATCAGTATTCGTTGAAGCTTCGTGGATATTTTCTCTGATAGTAATTTCTATTTTTAATTCGTCATTCTTCAAATTTGACAAATTTTAACGAGTAGCAAGTTTCCTTCTGTGACAAAAAAATAGCAAACTTCTATTATTGTTACAATACCTTTTAATTAAAATTAACGCTATTCTTGCTTGCAAGGGAGACTCTCGAAGACGTCCGCACATATGCATATACGTATGCATACAACGTGAGCCGACTACAGAGGCAAGGAGTAATGCGGCCGATATTTCAAATGCAAATTTCTTTAATAAAAAGCAGACTAATATATTGATTTTTTATTAGATTTAAAAAATGAGGCGATATAATCAGCAGCAATACGATATTACAGCAAATGCCAAATAATTGATAAAAATATGCCAGCTTACATATAAATCATTGTATTAGTTCTTTTTTTATTAAATAATTACCATTCGAAAATGCTCACAACGTAAGAGATTAGTGCATCTCTTCTGTGTAAAGCCTAAGTGGATAAAAAATTAGAAATCTTGTTGTGAAGAATGCACTCGCTTCATCGAGTACATTGCTTGAATGAACATGAATTTGCTAGTCTACAGCGGCCGTGCCCGCTTGGGTCATCGAAACGTGCACGGCCGTCGTAGAGTGTTGGGCAACGACAGACTTGCCCGCTGTGCAGGCCCAGCCATACACGGCCGTCGTAGACCTTCAAGCGCGCCGTCAAAGCGATTGAAATCTTCATAACAAGATTTCCACTGTTTAAGGGGATGCCGAACATAATTTCCACGCTTTACTGTCCCGACAATTCTCTATATTCTCTGCTATAGCATCTAATGTAAATTTGATTTTTCAAATAATTTTGAAACGGCTTGCTTAATGGCAGTTCTGTTTGCATCAAAATATTATTTATAATTTGTAGAATGTGCGTAAACTTCTTTTTTGTTTGATTTCAATTCCAATTGAAAAATAAGTCAGTATTTTCCGCAATAGGAAATGAAATCAGCCAAAAAAGAAGTTTACGCACATTCTACAAATTATAAATAATATTTTGATGCAAACAGAACTGCCATTAAGCAAGCCGTTTCAAAATTATTTGAAAAATCAAATTTACATTAGATGCTATAGCAGAGAATATAGAGAATTGTCGGTACAGTAGAGCGCGGAAATTATGTTCGGCATCCCCTTAAGCAAGCCGTTTCAAAATTATTTGAAAAAAAAAATTTGCCTTAGAGGCTAGCAAAGAACATAGAGAATCGTCGGTATAGTAGAGCGCAAAAATTAAGTTAGGCATCCCCTTAATCATCTTAGACTTTACACAGAAGAGGTGCAATCTCTCACGTTGTGCGCAGTTTCAAATGTTAATTATTCTAATTTTTGAAATCTGAAATGGTCCATAAGTGAAAAAAGGACCCTTTTTGCAAGAGGCTTAACAATTTGTATACTTTTATATATATTTATACGAATTTAAATAAATTTTATTTTTTTAAATTGATATACACCCACAGCAGCATCTGCAGCAGCAACAGCAGCTACAACAACAGCGCAACTGCAGCAACAACAACTGCAGCGCTATATGTAAGTATTATCTTAGTGGTAGTTAATTAAAAAAATTAATACATTTGTTATTATTTTCAGATGCACAAATGCAACGCATAGGTATATTTTGGATTCGCATATCCAACTTCCTCTACCTCCGCCACCCATAGTTGTATCGAATATACCGCTGCCGCTGCAACCGCCACCTTCACTACCACCACTACCATTACGGCCACCACGAGAAATAATAAATAAATGGAAGAAAGTAAGTGTCCTTCTAAAATGCATGGAAAATGGTACAATTTTTTCAATTTTTTCATTTTTTTAGAGATGTAAAATAGCCCAATACAGGGAGAAGAAGTTAAGGCTTAGGATAAGTAAGCTCCAACAGAAGATAAGAACGTTAGAGCAACAAATTAAAATTAAAGATAACTTGGTAAGAATGTAACAATGTACTTCCTTTTTTTATAATTATAATATGAATCATATTAATATTTTTCTTTTATGTTTTAGATTCCAGAGCGAGTCAACCGTTATTAGCATTTATTTTATTATTTTATTAGTTTTATGTTTTTTATATGTTCTATATTTATATTATAATTTATATTAAATAAATATATAAATAATTTCGAATGTAAATATTTTTTCTTAGTATAGGTTTTATTATTTATAATATAGTATATTACGTAACAAGGGAGTGTTACGTCATAAAAAAGGGATCACAAAAGCAAATATAGAAGGGTAATTGTACTTTTTCACGACGTACCAAAATTCAAAAGAACAGGTTAACCCAGAATATAAGTTTAAAAGTTTACGAGCATTGTGTCGAGTACCTTTACGAAAATCGAGGCATCCGTACATTCGGGAGAATAAAACGCTAAAGGTCTAAAGTAGGTAGACGAAAAATTTTACTACGCTAGACATCAAGTGACGGAGGAGGACCAGTCGTATAAGCGTAAGAAGCAAACGCATAAACCGACCTACCTCAAGTTTAGAATGCGAGAATTGAGGACAATGGGAAAAATGGATTGGTGAAAAACACATAAACCGATGACAAGATTTATGCGTAATGCAGAACTTTTAAAAAGCGAAAAGCATTACTACACTAGAAGTCAAGTGGCGGAAGGGGACCAGTCGACTAGACGCCGAATCGGTCGCATAGGTAAACAACCACCTTACGATTAAAAATGCAAGAGTCTGGGACAGTGAGTAAAAATTGATCAATGAAAAATTCATAAAACCAATGAGAAATTTATGTGAAATGTCGGACTTTTTTTAAATCGAAGACGGTCTACAAAGAAATCTGACATTAAGGGGAGGTCGTACCATCCTACATTACCGACCGCGATACGAATCGCTGTTTCCAACTTTTCTCTGTCATTTATTAGTGAAATAATGCACAAATTAAATTCCACTCAAAAAATTCGTTGAAGAAGAGGGCTCAACTAAGATAATTGTAATACGGAACTAAAAATCGTCGTTACTTTACTAGCAAATAAGCAATGGCGCTGCGATCGTTCAATTCAACGTCGTTTTATGCCAAATTAAAAAATTTATTAATTTTATAATTTTTGACTCCGTATTACAATTATCTTAGTTGAGCCCTCTTCTTCAATGAATTTCTTGAGTGGAATTTAATTTGTGCATTATTTCACTAATAAATGACAGAGAAAAGTTGGAAACAGCGATTCGTATCGCGGTCGGTAATGTAGGATGGTACGACCTCCCCTTAACGAGTCCATTTTTATTACCTGAATATGCAGTGACAGGCCTTTGGCGGTTCCTTAATACAAGGATTATAGTGCAGCGCGGAAAGCATCAGATAATAATCATATCAATGAAGACAATAAATCGATCAGCGGAAAGTGCAAACGGCAGTAAAACACGAACCAACAGAAAGCATTCTTTACGCATGACTTACGAATTATCTAGTTAACGAAAATTCTATCATTAGATGAATCCACGAAGATTTGGAAATTTACCGATTGGAGGAGATTGAAGATGAGTATATAAACCCTTGCTAAAGGATAGCTAGCAGTTCAGTCGTCATACCTCCGTCCTACCGTTACGTTAGTCCGTGGAAGAGTATGCGAGACATCGAATCTATTATGCCAGAAGAAGCTTGGCCGAGCAAAAGCCAAGTATCAATAGCTGCCGCACATTCAAGGAAAACGCAGGACGACACAGAATAGCAGCAGGGACTCTAACACCAGGCCCAACGGCAGAACCACCGACGCAAAACAAGGAGGGCTGCTATTTCGCCGAGCTCCCCGAGCCTACGATTAAGAGCGCAATAGTATTCATTCATTTACGAGGATGTGTCATGCTTCCGGTGGCGGTTGGCAGCAGACTCGGGGGATGCCCCTATCAAGTAGGACGTAATGTTTGCTCGACTATAAGCACCAGGCGCAATATTTGTTGGGTTATAAATCAACGGTAGATAAGGAACCAGGGTTTCAGATATTAAAAAGAGGTGTTGAATTTAATTTTAGTATTACGATAAAAGAAAATAAATTTCGAGACAATGTCATATTTATAATAACTTTTATTCGTCTAGTTCCTAAACGGAAGCAGTAGACAATAATTTATTTACAAATATTTGCAGTTGAATCGCTAATTCCAAGTACACAAAAACAAAATAATGTTAGGGAAAAACAGAGTAGCTCTTGACAAAAAATATTTTTTTTACATTTTTTAAGATATCTTTTGAAATGCTTTTTAATCAGGACATCGATGACCACCTCGTCCTCAGCATTTTCCTTCAGAGCCTGTGTATGGATGTATGGAATCAACGCCTCCTTCATGTAAATCTTACAGTTTTTCACTTGCGCGCAGACAGCCGAATTTCGTTTAAAGCGCTCGTCAGCGCAAAACTGCGGCTCTCAAACCCTTGAACATCTTCTTGTGCACGATCACACTGGCTTTATGCCAATTTTTTACGGTACGGCTGTGCGCAGGGTTCGTAAACAGCACTGCTTTCTCACTGCACAACTTTGCGAAGGCAATGTCCATCGAGTCTTTCACCTTAATCTTTTCGGAAAACTTGTCGGAGGCGGGTGATTCGAAAAATTTCCAGATTTCCTCGAAATAGGTTTTTAAGCTGCTCCACGTATAACCATTCATGTAGATGCTATATAAATTTTATTTGTTTGTAAATTGCACCATCGTAGAGAAAGACAGCCAAGATGCGTAATAAAGTTGGATCAAGCGCTGCGCACAAAAGGCTTTTTTTTCACTCGGCCAAAACTCTTCTTCTTCTTTAATTTTAGCTGGCGTCTAGTTGTGCGATGCTTGTTCCATTCTTGATTTTTTCTTCTAATAAAACATTTAAGCAAATCCTTGCCAATGTTGAGGAACGACGGGCGCTGCTTCGTGCCGTTCTCCGCGCGTAGCCAGGCGGGCGCGTTTTTTTCTTTCAGCTGCCTCTACGTCATGACAAACGAAATTTCGTGCAACTACTCTCGTCGGTGTTTAGCGGACAACTAACAACGAGGCGCGAGGGGGGTGGAGGGAGGTGGGAGGTGGGTTGTGGGTGGCTGCTCCCTCCTACCCGGGGCGCCGCGCACCCGCGTCCCCTCCCCGCACTCCCCCGCGCCTTACCACGCCTACAAGATAGGACTAGCGCATCGCACGTGTTTTCTTCACGGCAGTTGCTAGGGGCTGGCAGTGACGGGAGTAGTATTTTTTTTTTTTGACGTCCTGAAAAATACCGATTGTAACACGCAGCAGCGTTTAATTATTTAAGCCTTTCATAGGCTTTATTACCCGGCACTAAAAATGTGTTTGTAGAAAATGTTTCCGAATACTCTTTCCAAGTACTCGGTTCATATTATTTGTTTACGGCACTTTTTTCCAAGTGCTTGGATTATTTCTACCCCCGTCATTCTTCTCTCCGTTATGTACAAGACGATCTCCTTTGGAAGAGGCGCTACTGCTGCCGTTTTGTCCCATGTTCAATTTTGGAGCTCTCCCGAATAATCGATTTAGTTTTTTTACCTGTAAAGAATTTTATACTTGCGGTGCGGTAAAAAGGTTTAGGTGAAAACGTCTAGAAATGACAAGCGGCATGCGTAAAACTCACGTTTATTTTAATTTATTATTAAAAAATACTAATAAGTACATTGAATATTAGATACAAAAATTACGCACACATGATTATGTATTTCTTAAAATATCTTTGCATTTTTTTACAAGTACAGGTTTGATTATACAGGGTACAGGGTAAATGATAACGATTTTTTAATTAAAAATATATATTTGTACGAACAGTTATATTTTATTTTTAAATTTACACTTCTTTCGATTTTGTATTTGCGACCCAGATGGACAGCCCCCCCCCCCCCCCCCCCCCGATGAGGGGCTCCTCCGAGGCCACAGCGCCATTGCGAGACGAGGATGCCGAAGGGCGCGGCGGGCTCTGTGCAGCCGGAGCTCGTTGAACCGTCTCATCTTCACCAACACACCAACATTCCACCCAAACCATTCACCTACACAATATGGAAAACATCACAATCAAAGAAAGCGTGTACATCGTGTCGTCTCGCGCTGAGCTCCCTATCTCAAAGGTACTTCCCACGGGAATAGGGCCTTTAGGACCCGGGACCGGTGAGGAAGGAAGAACGCAGATGGAGGTCTGTGTAACGACAGAGGCTATTTTCAGTTGCGTTATGTAGAAAGAAAAAGGCGCCGAGAGGAAAAGGCGTCAGAAGATGCGGAAGCAGGCGAGTCAAAATGCACTGGCAACGGAAGCACTAGGTCCTGCCGGTTCTGCGGCTGATACTTCCCCGCTCCTCAAGGGACCGGGGGAATCACTGAAAAGGAGTCGGGGGGAAAGATCCTCAGGAGAATCTACACCCCGACAGGTCAAGAAATTGAATGAAGGAACAGGGGCCACATACAGTCAGAATTTAAATTGGCGGTCGTCCCTGAGTTGTATCCAGAGGTACGCCTGATGGAGGAGCAGGGACGGATGGTCGTCAGAGCGCTGTAAAAAGTGATTGATAACATCACTGCCGGCCAATTTCCCTGCATCAAGGACAACTGGCTGATGAGGGGGGGGGGGGGGCACGGATCTTCCACTGTGCCGCCCCAGCAGACAGGGAGTGGCTGATCCACAGCGCTCCAAGTTGGACTCCACGGGAAAAAGCCAAGCTCCGAGTGGTGGAGCAAAGCTCCTTCAAAAAATTGGAGAGGGTGACAGTTTTTGTATAAGGCGAGCACGCCGCGGCGGTGGTGCTGAAGCGAATGGGCCAGCAGAACAATACACTGCAGGTCCAGGAGTAGAAGGTTGTTACCTCGTGGCTAGCGAAGGATGAGGCGAAAGGCTCTGTGGAGACGGCGGTGCGCCTGCTCATAGAAGAGTCTTGAGTGACGGCGCTGAGGGCGCTGGGCTTCAGACCCTACTGTGGCGCAGGCAGAGCGCATGCCGTTCTGCACTAGGGCATAGGCGCAGAGATGCAGGAGTGATCGGTGCATCCCGCCCAGACATCGGCGGCTTAATTTAGCAAAAAAAAAGGAACACCATCCAAGAAACTTGGATCAATGCAATGATTCCAGCAATAATTGCGGGGAACAATATTCCTTTTATACAAATTAATTTGCATCATTGCAAATAGCTTCAGCGGTTCTAGCTAACTGCATGGCGAAGATGCAGACAGGCATTGCCTTGATCCAAACTCTTGGAATATATCTGTACGACGGAACTGGACATCCTCAACAGAGGTAGGGTTCGGACGTTCAGAAACAGCAGGAGGGAGGAGGTTATCAACATCACCCTGGCTACGAGGGGGATCGTCTCAAAGGTTCGGATATGGAGGGTAGCAGAGGAGGTCTCCATGTCGGACGATGAACAGATCCGCTTTGAGCTGGGGGAGATAACAAAGGATACACAGATGCGAAGAAATCCCAGGAAGACGAACTGGGATTTTTACTGCAGGCGTCTGGCGGAGAAACTCCCAGACGACGCAGGGAGGTTAAATACTATAGAGGATATCGAAAGATTTTGTGGCAGGATCCAATCTTTAATAAAAAGAGCTTTTGTGAATAGCTGCAGGCCAGCGAAGCGCAGACAGGGCAAAAGTGCACCGTGGTGGAACCCTCGTTTGGGAGCCCTGCGCAAGCTGGTCGGCAAGCTATTCAACAGGTGCAAGAATAGAAGAGGCTCTGTGGATTTGGTAACCTATAAGGATACCAGAAGGGAGTATAAAAAGGCTCTTGATGGGGCAAAAGGGAAGGCTGGAAGCGGTGCTGCGAAAAACGTAACAGTATCCCGGTTACGGCTAGGCTAACCAGGATCCTGGCCCGGTCGTCCGGGGGGCACAGCTACAGATTAGGAAATCCTCAGGGGAATAGTCATCTGACAATAAGGAGGCTTCGAGAGCCTTTTGTCGGCCTACTTTCCCGGTTTAAACTCACAGGATCTGCCGGTGCAACGAACAGTCGAGTTCTCTGGACCAGACTGGGAAGTAGCGGCTAGGTAATATCAAGGGATAGGGTTATATGGGCCATTGACCCATTTGGACCCTATAAAGCAGCAGGGGCCGACGGCAGTTCTACTGCAAAAGGGACTGGATCTACTGTTCGAACCGCTGATGTAAGCCTATAAGGCTTGTGTGGCGATTGGATAAGGTATGGTGACAAGAGGCTTAACGGGAGTCAGAAGGTCTAGGCCACTGAAAGCATTAGAAGTGATGGTAGACCTCCCACCTCTTGAGACACTGATTAGAGCGGCAGCGCTAAAGGCAAAGATTAGGGTTTCGAATGACAAGGCCTAAGCACGAGGACGCAGAGATCATCAAGACAATTGGTTTTAATCAGAAGAGAGGTGATAGGTTAGACAAGGTCACTCGCTGCTACATGTTTGAAAGGAACTTTGAGGTAGCGGGCTCACACCAAAAGGAGGAGGACCAGGCAGACTTTAACTGGTTCACAGATGGTTCCAAAAACGAACTGGGTGTAGCAGCGGCAGTGTGGCTAAAGGGGAGCAGCAGAGAAATCGTGTTCACACTGAAGCACTATGCCACGGGCTTCCAAGCGAAAGTGAGGGCTACCAGAAGCTGCGGGGAGGCTATGCTTGATGAGGAGTGGACAAATCGGAAGGTGGTCATACACTCGGACAGCAGGGCAGCCATCGCTGCACTCAGCAAAGTGATAGTAACCTCATCTGAGGTTCTGTCTTGTAGGGTACCACTCAACAATCTGGCGAAGAGGCGTGCAGACAAGTTCAAATGGGTAGCTGGGCATGCAGGCATTCAAGGAAATAGGGTCGGCGGGGCTCAGGGCAATCGCCACGGAGACGGCTCTACCAGGCTGTGAACTTGATAGCAGCATTCAAGCCTGGATTAGAAAGGAGCAGATCAGCAAATGGAAAGGGTGCTAGGATTGCAGGCACATCAAAGTAAGGTGAATGGGTGAAATGATAAATCTCTCCAAAAAGGACATTCGAAAGGTAGCAGAGTGGTTGACGGTTCACTGCGACCTGTCACACTTTAGAAAGAGGATAGGATTAGACACTGAGAATATATGTAGACTCTGTGGGGAAAAAGAGGAAACTCCCATGCACCTCTTATGCCATTGCCCTAGGTTGATGGATGGAAGGCGTGAAATGTATGGGGAATGGATTTTCGAACCAGGAGATGTCTGCCGTATGGGGCTAAGCAGATTTCTCAGACTGATAGATTACATAGGGTGGTTGATGGGGAATGAATGATGAGGAGACCGAGGGCTAATTGGCCTAGGTGCATCGCCTACATGTTCCCGCGAGGGGCCGTGGGTGGGTTTCCACTCTGACATCGACAATAAGTAAAAGACTAAAAAAATAAGTGAAAGACAGAATTTCAAATTGCTTTTTATTCGTTTTCTAGCAAAAATTTAGTATTTTTGATAAAATAAGCTCCATCTACCCCCCGTTCCCCTCCCTTTAACTATATAATTAGTCCCTATAACTTAATAATTAGTCATAATTACGAGAAATGCCAAAAGGGAAAACGTGCTTAGAATACGATTCTCTACACTGATGTACTACCCGTTCCAGTTATTTTTTGAACACCGTGTTTATTTATATTCTATCTTGTCTAATCGTGTTATTATTGTTACGTAATGAAAAAGGGATTATAAAAAGGAAGGATAATTGTATCGGATCGGGAAAAACATATCATGATTGGATGGGGAACTCGCAAAAATTAAACAAAAAAATAATGAAACAGTAATTACCTATTTAAATAGATTACGCGAAATCGAACAAGGAATTTTTAAAATCGTAATTTTTTAAATAATAATAATAACTTTACAAATAATATTCGTTTTGCAAATGATAATTTTTAAATCGTTTTACAAATAATAATAATTTTTCAAATAATAATCGTTTTTTAAGTAATAGTTTTGCAAATAATAATCGTTTTTCAAATAATCAAAATTTTGAAAGAAGTCGAAACTTTTCTGGTATACAAGGACAAAATAGTCAAGATATCAGAAACATGGGAGGTCATATACCCCATATAAATTGTTTCTATCGTTAAAAATTCGGGCATATACGGCGAGACTGCTTCCAATACCAGATGGACACTAGAGGAAATGCACCAAACCCGGAAAACGCACCCAATCTCTCTGTTACTGGCGCGCAGAAGGAGAGTCCGACGGTTATGCGCCCACCTGTCGAGAAGGTTGGTGCGTCACCCGAGGCGAAAAAATAAACTTGACTTATCGTCACCTAAATTTCATGCTGGACCGAGCAGAAGTATTAATATTAAAAGGAATAACTAAACAATCTATAAATACTTTGGGTAAAATTGGAGTTGATTTTTATAATAAACAAATAGATTTTCATCTTGTAAATGATGATTTTCCGATATATGAATCGGGCATATGGGGCACTGATTTCTTTAAACAAAATAATGCACAGATAAATTATAAAGAAAATTACTTGGATTTAAATGGACTTATTATTCCCTTCGCGGAATTGTGTCAGAATAATGAAGAAATGCTGATTAATTATTTTATGGATTTTGAAAGAAAATATCGTTGGACAGAAAATTATGAAAAATACGAAGAGTATTTATCAAGAAATAAAGAAGAAATTATTAATAAAAATAATGATTTTATCGAGGAAAATAAAGAGATTTTTGAAGAGAAAGAAATTTTTAATTATTATGACAATAAAGAGAATGAAGAAAAATATGTGAAAACGGAAATATTTAATGAAGAAAAAGAAACAATTAGAGAGATTATGTGTCAAGAGAAAGATACATTTATTGATAATGAGCAAAATGCACAAATAAAAGAAGAAAAGTTCGAGAAAGAAGGGATATACTTAAGGGACATATTTAAGGGGCGGTTTAAAGAAGAGAATATTAAAGAATTAGCATGTAGTAACGTCGAGCAAAATCAGTATGCCGTGGCTGAAGGGAATTTAATGAAGATTGTCATGAAGAATTATTTAAAAGAGATAATGTGTTTAAAAGAAATTGTAATGATGAATATAATGAAGAGAAAATTATGAGTATTATGTGTGACAATATAAAAATGGAGTCTGAAAAATGTAACGAAATATTGAATAAGCCCATTGATGGAATGTTAAGAATAAATAAATCTAGAAGAAAAAGAAGAAGCAATAAATACATGCTCAAAGAAATTGTTAAAACCCTATATTCAGGAAGAGGAATTTGAAGAATTGAAGGAAAATATTGAAATGGAAATAATAAATGAAATTAAGTGCATTGAAGAAATGAATAAAAATCAGAAAATTAAGGACGACAATTGAATGACAAAACAATTAAGGATAAATACCTTATGCCTAATATAATGGATATAATTGACAAAATAGGAGACTCAAATTATTTGACTTAGCACAAGGATTTTTTCAAATACCATTAGACCCAGCAGATCGACATAAAACAGCTTTTTCCTCACCTTTCGGCCTTTTTCAGTTTTTCACGATGCCCATGGGCTCATCGAATAGTCCAGCTACTTTCCAGAGAGGGGTCGACATGGCTTGCAGCGCAAAGATATATGTATTTATGTAGATGATGCCGTAATATTTGCAAGAATGATGAAGAACACACTGAAAAATTTCGAAAATTTTTATAAAAATTACGATAAACTAATCTTAAATTACAGCCAGATAAATGCGAATTTTTAAAATCCGAAGATACTTATTTGGGACATGTGTTAAGCCAAGAAGGTGTTAAACCCGATCCTAACAAACTAAAAACCGTACGAGAATTTCCTGAACCGAAGAATGTTAAGAATATTCGTCAATTTTTGGGATCAGCCGGATATTATCGCAGATTTATACATAATTTTTCTGGAATTGCAAAACCCTTAAGTAATTTGCTAAAGAATGATACACCCTTTATATGGAATAAAGATACACAAAATTCATTTACAATTTTAAAAGAGAAATTATGCAGTCAACCTGTTTTAAAAATTGTTGATTTTGAAAAGCCTTTTATTGTAACTTCCATAGGAGGAATACTTTCTCAAGGCGAACTAGGGAAAGATCGTCCGATTTCATATGTTTCAAGGGTATTAAGCCGAACGGAACAAAGTACGACACTTATTCAAGAGAAGCTCTTGCAATAGTTTATTCTGTTACACAATTCAGACCTTATTTATTAGGCGGGAAATTTACCATAGTAACCGACCACAAGCCTTTGGTATGGTTTAAAAATTCTACTGATCCGTCATCATAAGTAAGCAGATGCCCTATCACGCAATCCAGTAGAAGAAAATATTTTTGCAATTACTCGAAATCATTTTGCATTAGTAATTCGGAGGAAAGTAACGGAATCTATACAGGATGTACTTCAGGGTATTAAGTCATCAATTAAAACACTAAAAGAAATAACTGTGTAATGTTGAAATTACAACGTTACGACTCTTAGGGAAAGATAAGCGCCGGAGACGCTGCGCACGAGATAGACCACGTTAGGCTAGGTAATACGCAAGAGAGAAGCGCGGCGCGACACCGCGGCTAGCCAGCCGAGAGCGCGGCCCCCCGCGAATATGGAAGTGGGGGAAACTCAGCGGCTCTTCATAATAAGCACGCATGACGGAAACGATCTCTCTACCCGATATCCGTCCTAGCGACAACAGCGAACGCGAGGCAACACACCTAGACGAACCGGCGACTACGAGGTCAGCGTACGTAACGAGATCTGCAGCCGCCTGTCCAGATCAGGGCAACCACCTCGCCCCGCAGACGAGCCAGGAGTTGTATCCGCAGCACGTCAGCGGCCAGGTCCAGAGCCGGGAGCAGGCGCCCGTCAAACGCTCGCAACGAGACACACGAGCCCACCTTCCGCAGGGTTCCGAGAAGAAGACTTCGAGGCGACGACCAGCGCGCGATAACCCACGATAAGTATCGACTCTTCTCTCTCTCGCCCGCGATAGGTTAGGTACGATTAAGGTCTACTGACCGCGACGGCGAGTCGCATGTATATAGATTACATTTAATAAATTTATAGTTAATATTCAAATCCGGCTTGTTCACCAAATCTGCCCCGACATCCTCACGTCCCGCTCCCACGAGTTAGCTCGGTCCGCGGAATACCGTGAGTTGTGCAGTGGTGATTCGGCAAAGGGAGGCTTAAAGGGCAGGAAGGAGCGCGACTCCTACATAATCGAAGCCGATATCCCGAGTCAATCATGCTCTGTCACAACTGAGAAAGAAAATCCTAAATCTATAAGTATGGCAGTAAGTGAATTTATCGAAAATATTTTATGGAAGAAAATAATAAAATGTATTAAACAAACAATGAAAGGAGCTTCTTTAAAAATAATATTGTGTCATGGATATGTAAAATATGTTGAAGAAAAAGACAGAACAATAATTATCGAGGAACTGCAGGGACCTGCAATCGGAGAACATAAAGGGGTAACGAAAACATATAGGAGAATTAAATATAATTTCTATTGGGAAAATATGAAGAAAGACATACAAAACTATATACGAAGATGTTTAAAATGTCAAATGAAAAAGTTAGTGCGGGTAAAAACCAAACAGAAAATGGTAATTTCTGATACACCAATGGCTCCTATGGAAAAAGTGAGTCTTGATATAGTCGGTCCTTTTCCTATATCTAAAAATGGGAATAATAATATCTTAATTATACAATGTCGTTTTCCAAAATATTGCATGGCAATACCTATAAAGAACGCAACAGCAGAAGCAGTGGCTGACGCCTTTATAAAACGGTTTATTTGTATTGTCGGGGCACCCGTGACGATTTTGGCAGATCAAAGTTCGAATTTTATGCAGCCTTATGAAAAAGGTGGCAAAGAAATTTAAAATTACACAGGTATAAATCACTGCTTATCACCCTCAGTCGAATGGCTCTTTAGAACGGTCACATCATTCCTTAAGTGAATATATGAAAATGTTTATTGATAAAGATAATGAGTGAGACGAATATATCGAATTAGCAATATTGAATTACAAGACAGCAAAACATGAAGAACATCGTTTTACGCCATATAAATTAATTTTTGGAAAAATTGCTAGATTACCGTCATATGAAAGTGCATACGAAGATCAATTATTAACTTACGATGATTACGTGAAACAATTAAGCAAAAAATTCTTTGACATTCAAAATATAGCTCGCAATAATTTAATAGATGCAAAACGGAGATCAAAATTCTATTACGATCGAAATACATATCACAAATATGGTTATTAAAAGGTGGAAAACCTTATAAATTAGCAAATCAATACGAAGGTCCTTACATAGTTAAGGAAATTATTAACGATAAAGGAAATAATAAAATAACACAAAATAATAAGTATTTTAAGTAAATAAACAAGTAGAATAAAACAAATAATTTAAAAGGAAATATCACCTACATATTTTCAGTTTTTCATTAAAAATGCTGTATCTTGCACAACTTATTTGCTTTGCGGCCGCCGTGGAATTTATTCGCTATGCACGAAATCTCACCTTAGATCCCAAAGTAAACGTCACCATTAGAAGAAGAGAAGTAAATAGACAAAAGAATGGTTCATGTATCGACAAGATTCTAGTTGTGAATACAATTTGTTGGTTAACCCACACAGCGAGGATTGTGAGTGATGCAAAGTAATGTATAACGTGATAATTCTAGTATGATCTTGAAAAACAAATGGAATAATAAATGGACATTCTCTGTCCCGGGAAAGATTAATGTAATATTAAACAATGAGCAAGAAATAACATTGGAAGGTACAGGAACTTTTAAATTAGACAAAAATGTTTTTATTGTCTATAACTATAACAGATTTGTTGCCATAACTTATCCAAATTATGAACAATTTACAACGATAATACTAGAAAAAGATCTGCAAATAGACTTGTTAACAGACTCCTTTACGGCAAACAAACCACTATTAATGGAAATATTAAACCAAGGTCAAACGGAAAAAGACTTTATTACAGCATTTGCTTTAATGACTATAGGAATAATTATGGGATTTTTATATTATATTAAAATCATAGTACAAGAGACACCGGATGTAAAAGAACTAAATGTGCCAGCCGAAAACGGAAATCTACTTAAACAATCAAATGTACAAGGCTTCATTCGGCTTGTATAAAATAACTAAATAATCATAGGAATATCTTTGTATAAATAATGATGTTATTAATAAAATAAAGATGGATCTGGAAATAGGAATTTTTTTTTAATACTTGCAGATGGCGATTCACACAATAGCCCTGTTTCTGGGAATAATCTCCAACTTTCTCGGAATACACGGATTAATAGGATTTGATTGTGGAGATCACATTAATAACATTACAATGATCTCATTAGTTGATATAAGAGATCGCGATATAAGAGAAGCACCCGTTAATACAACACGCATATTTGGTCAATTATTACAACTGAATGATTTTGGATCAGTACCCATATATAAATCTTCAATAATGATAAATAGAGTAGTTACATATTGCGGTATGCACTCACACGTCTCACGAATACCAAGGAGAGAAATAGTCGATAGTCGATAGTCGGTCAAAAGTGGAGACGCACCGGCTGCCCCTGCTCGGGGACGTGCCGACTCGCGCGTAGGCCGAAGGCCCATTGCGCTTTGCCTCCTTGTGTCATCATTCCGAATCGACATCCTGTCAAATGTACCTATGCCCCCGGGTTCTAGTAACGGCAGAGCCCGGTAACCTCTTACCTTCCCCTGCCTATAGGCTGGATCTAATCCTTTTTATTAGGCCTATGAGGCCCGGCAAACTAAAGTTCCTAACATCTCTTGGCTCTAGTGTGAAGTCCCCACACACGCTCCGCCTAACTCCCATAAGTCTAGGGCAGTCACCCAAAAGGTGCGCGGGGGTCTCATTTGCCTCACCACAGAGCCTACAGAGTTTCCTACTCGTTTTTCCTATCCTGTGCTTGTGGTACTCCAGGTCGCAGTGACCCGTGAGCCAGCTCACCACTAGCTTGATCTCACTTCTTTCGAATTTGATCAGCTCTGCCTTCCAGCTTCGGGGTACCACACCATCAATGATGCTTTTGATGTGTCTGCACCCCTGGCTGTCGTACCATCTTTTACATTGTTCCTTTTCCACCCATTTCTGAATTTTTCTTTCTAGGTGGCACAGCGGTATGGCAGCCTTAGTTTCGGTTGCTCTAATTCCCGCCGCTCCTCTATTCGCGAGTCTATCCGCCTTTTCATTGCCCAGAACACCCGAGTGTCCCGGGACCCACATTAATTCTAAGTCGCACCTTTCCGCAAGTTTATCTAGAGCATTGCGGCACCTTTCCACTTCTAACGAGGTTACTTCTACTTTACTAACACTTAGGAGTGCTGCTCTGCTATCTGAGTGAATGGTGACCTTGCGGTCTCTCCATTCCTTCTCCAGCATGTGCTCTACACAACTCCTGATGGCTTTGACCTCCGATTGAAAGACCGTTGTATGGTCTTCTAGGGAAAGTACCAGCTCTGTGCTAGTTCCCTTAAGCCACGCCGCGGCTCCTGTTCCTTTTTCGCTTTTGGACCCGTCAGTAAACCAGAGACTAGCCCCTGTTTCCTGCGGATTGACCTCTTGCTTTGGTTGAATCCTCAGTTTAAATTTCCTATCAAAGAAAAATTTCCTGGGGGTTCTGTCAAGTTCCTGATTGTTACCGAGGTCCACCGACTTAACCAGTTCGGTGTCCTCATGTTCAACTATGTCCCTTGTTGACCTAGTCTTGGCCTTCAGGGCAGCCGCTCTTATCATCAGCTCCAGGGGGGGGAGATCAAGCACCATCTCGAGTGCCTTAAGAGGCGTTGACTTCATCACCCCCGTGATGCCTCTCATAACTAGTGCTTGCATCCTGTCTAGGGTTGCCGCTCCTGTTTTCAGTCTACATCTTGGCCACCAGGCCACTGCTCCATGTATCAGCCTAGGTCTCAGCACGGCCGTATAGAGCCATTTTAGCATTATAGGCTTGAGACCCCAGGTTGCTCCAAAGGTTCTTCTGCAGGCCCAGAAGCTTGCTAGAAAGCAGTTCTTCTTTGTCTGCAGATGTCTGTTCCAATTAAGCTTAGAGTCGAATGTAACCCCCAAGTATTTTACCTCCTTGGCTAGTGGTACCTCGTCCCCAAACAGCTTAATCGATCCTAGTGGTTTAATCTTGTACCTGGTGGTGAAGTTTACCAGAACCGCTTTGCTAGGGTTTACTGATAGCTCCACTTCCCTGCACCATTCGGTCACTACTCTAAAAGCAAACCTCATCAGTCCTGCTATGGTAGTCTCCACGTCACCCATGACTAGGATAAGTACGTCGTCAGCATAGGCTTGTGCGTAGATGCCCCTGTCATTGAGTCTCCTTAGTAGTTCGTCTATCACCAGGGACCAAAGCGTAGGTGATAGCATGCCACCTTGTGGACAACCCTTGGTTGCGCGCCCTCCTCCTTTCGCCTCACCCCATCCCGCCTCAATCACCCTATCAAGTAGGGTGCGGCTAATCCATCTTACCAGGCTCGTTGGCACATTGGGCCTCATTGCCCCTTGGCAGATGCTTCTTTCGTTGGTATAGTTAAAAGCTCCTTCTATATCCAAGAAGGCTGCTAATACCATCCCTCTTTTTTTCATACCTTTCTTTATTCTAGTTGTCGCTTCGTCTAGCGCTGAGTCCACTGATCTTCCCTCCCTATACGCGTGTTGTGTCGGGTATAGAGGGTCATTAGCCAGTAGCCCATTCTTCATGTGACGGTCCACTAACCTTTCCAAGGTTTTAAAGACAAAGGAAGTCAGACTTATGGGTCTGTAGTCCTTTGCCGTCACGTGAACCGGTTTACCTGGTTTGGGTAGGAAGATCACTTTGGCTTTCCTCCATTCGTTTGGTATATAGCCTAGCGAGAGGCTTGCCTTATAGATGCCCATGAGTGGTTCCACCAGGGTGTCTATTCCTCTCTGTAGCATTGCTGGAACAATGCCATCTGGTCCTGGTGACTTATACGGTTCGAACGAGCCGATAGCCCACCTCACCTTTTCTTCCGTGATTATGAGTTCAGCCGTCTCCCAGTCCGGTATTGTCTCCGGTATGGGTGATGTGCTTGGCTGATCATCTTTTATCAGCCCCGGAAAATGTGCTGCCAACAGGCTCTCTAGCGCCTCATTACCGTCAGCTGCCCATTCCCCCGAGGGAGTTCTTATTTTACCCGAGGTATTGGTTGCAGTCCTTGCAAGGATGCGGTTTAGCCTTGCTACCTCGGGTACCCCATCCAGCTCCTGACAGTAGCGTTTCCAGCCCTCTCTTTTGGCTAGTTCAATTGCAAGTTTGTAGCGTCTTTGGGCTGCTTGAAAGGCTTCCCTATCCGCTGCTCCCTTGCGTTTGCGCCACCGCCTTAGCAATTTCCTAATCTCTCTCCTCTGGGTTTCCAGTTTCGGATTCCACCAGGGTGCTCCTTTTTTACATCTTTTCTCTTTCAGTTTGCAGCTGTCCTCAAAGGCCCCCACAATGGCGTCCTGGATTTGTCTGCAGACTCTCTCTATTTCTTCCGCTGTCGTGGGTGTAACCACAACACCGGTTACTCTTTCTTTTAACCTTTTGAGGTATAGGTCCCAGTTGGTTTTCCTGGGGTCTCTCCATTTTAGTACTTCTCCTTTTACTTCCTCCAGCCGGAATCGTATCATCTCATGGTCCGACATTGAGACCTCCTCCGAGACTCTCCAGTCAGAGACCATGCGACTGATTCCCCTCGACGCCAGAGTAATATCTAAGACTTCCTCTCTTACCGCATTTCTGAAGGTTGGGGTATTCCCTTTGTTCAGTATGTCCAGTTCCGTAGAGGTCACATATTCCAGCAGGTCTTCCCCCCTGCTGTTGCAATTTGTGCTACCCCAGATGATGTGGTGTGCGTTTGCATCACATCCCAGGATAACTTCCTTGCCATCTTTATGACATTCCTCTATCAGGGCCCTAACCTCATTCGGCGGAGGCCCTTCTCCGGCATCTCCTGGGAAGTAGGCAGATGCCACCACTATTTCCATGGTGTCGCCTCCTTCCTTTTTCACTTTAATTACGACTGTTGTGAGATCTGTGTGGCAGTGTTTCGACCACGCCTCGCCCTGTAGTCCCTTCAGGATCACACAGGTTCTAGTACGAGTGTTGTTGTCGTAGAACACCTTGCCACAACCGCTCAGTCCAGCCACAATGCCTTTCGCATTAATCCATGGTTCTTGGATTAGTGCGATGCCTGTTTGCATCTCAGCCAAGCTCTTCGTTAATATTGCCGAGGCGCTCTTGCTGTGATGCAGATTGATTTGGGTAAAAGGGATGTTGGCCCGCGCATTGTTGGCACGTTCCTTTGTCCCTTTCATCCTTTTTTTGGCTGTTGCCATACCTTTTTTTTTTTTTTTTTTTTTTTTTTTTTTTTTTTTCCCTACTGCTTGGGTGGGGCATTCAGCGTAGGTGGCCGCACCAGTGGTCGTCCAGCCGCCTCCACCTTGTACACCTCAGTTGGTGGCCGCGCTGTCGGCTCACCAGCCGTCTCCTGCGGGTTAACCCCGCACGGTGACCGCACTGGCATGCCTCCAGCCGCCTCCTCCTGCTGTACGGTAGGTGGTGGCCGCGCTGTCTGTCCACTGGCCGCCTCCTCCGCTCTATCCCCACCTTCCTGACCTTTCTTCTCATGGAAGACGGCATGTGCGCGCACCGCTCCGCAGAAGGGTCTGAAGGCCAGTTCCCTAAGGGCCCTGACCCCCGTCTCCTCCATCAGCACGCGCACCGCCATCTCCCCTGTCTCCTTGCCAGCCGTGTCTTTGACCTTCCACGACTGGCATACCTTCCACTCCTGGACTGGCAGGGTGATATTCTGCCAGCCCAGCAACTCCATCATTTCGCCCGGGGTCTCCACACCCCGGACGTAGAAGGTCACCTTCTCCATTTTTTGGAGGGCGCTTTGCTCCACGACTTTGAGCTTCGCGCCCTCCCAGGGTGCCAATGTTGACACCGTTTCCTTTAGCCACTGACTGGTCTCTGAGGAGCCGCAGTGGAAGACCTGCGCACCCCTCAGAAACCAGTTGTCCGTGAAACACGGCCTAACTGGACCCTCCCTGTGTCCAAGGATGGCTGTGACTACCGCCCTGGCCACCTGGAGGCCCTGTTCGGCGCTGAGCCGCTCCTCCGGGTACATGTCAGGGATGACTGCGAGTTTCATCTCGCTGGCCACCACCTGACTGTAGGCCGGCTGGGCAACCCGCTGTCCAGCTTCTCCGCTAACCTTCTTGATCTGGCGGGGAGTCGAGTTGTCCGAAGACAGCTCTCCCCTAGTTCTTTTTGCCGCGGTTGCGGTCTGGTCGGTAGAGGTGCACGCACCCTTTCCGGCCTCCCGCTCCGCTCGCCTTTTCTGGAGTTGCGACCCCGTAAGTCGCTTCCTCCTTTTACCTTTATTGGGAACAGCGTTGGTCTGTACCGGTCCGGCAGACTGGCTGTGGCTCTGTTGGGAGTCAGCCTTGTCTGCGCTAGTGGACGGACAGACCTCCATCTGTTCCCCCTTGTGTTTGTCATCCTTGTTCATCTCGACGGTGTTGCCTGTAGGCTGTGCCAGCCCAGACGCCCGTACAAGGTCACCTTTTGAGCCGGGGGGCTCGTCGCGAGTGGACACGGTATACTCGCTATCTGTTACTTTCGACATTTTATGGAATTTGACTTGGGGTGAGAGTAGTGTATGTGTGTGTGACCGAAGTGACCCCTTGGTGAACCTTCAGCCCTCCTCTGCCCAATTCGCAGCAGGCTCGCTCCGCAACGTTGTAGTGGCCTCAGAGGTGCCCCCCCCCCCCGACCCAGCGCGGCCCTGTCCGGTCGCCACCCGGCAACACTAGGTCGAAGGAGATTATTCGCCGGTTGATGGGGCAGCCAGTCCGAATGGCTGGTTCGTAACCGGGCCCCTGTACTACCCGGCGGCCTAGCCGTGTCTGTCCTAGTTTTACCCCTGTACCCTCTGCACCCGCGCCAAAGTTCGCCTCCCGCGATAGACGGAAGGAGGACCCAGTTGCACCAAAAAGGGCCACAGCGTCTGTGTATGTCTGTAGTGATGTGCTGTGAGTGTATCGTGGAGCTCACCCCGGGTGCTGCCACGAGGGTTGTTCCTTTGTTTGCCTGATGAGCATAGCCTCTACCTCCTCCTCCCCTCACAGGGAGGCTGAGGTCACCTTGTCCCGGGGAAATGGGGCATGGCCTTCTACGTGTTACCGCAGACTCCACACTTCATAACCCTACATTCTCGCACATTCATACGGAGAGCCCTTTTTACGGGGATCCAACATTCATACGGGGGAGAGCCCTTTTTAGGGGGACCCTCATACACACTCCTCTCAGACGGTGCAAGGTTGAGCAGCCCAATTCATCAGGCATTAAGCCCCTCCACCATCGTCAAGGTCTCACAACCCATAGGAGGAGAAGGAGAGAAATAAGTTATTATAAAGAAATTAGTCAGGAGGAATGTTTAAAAATGCATCATACCAGTTTTATTTCAATACCAGGAACGGCAATTATACAATTAACAGCAAACAGTACCATTACAAGATCAATAACCTTTGCGGGAAGTATTTCAGAGACGGGTGCATGTAACGGGGGATCTTATTCAGACACTTATGGGGTTTATCAAGGCATATATGTAGCCGGATGGGTAAAAATTTCTTTACAAGATTATTACGCGGAAGTTAATTTAGATACAAACATTGTTCGATTATATTATTATATTATATAGGAGCAATATGGAATTTAGTTACTCAATTATTGTTACATCTGGGACAAAAAGAACAAAATAGAGTACAAAGGCAAATACAACAAGCGGAAAATCAGCAAAGAAATGAGGTAGTTGATGAAGCAATAGAAATGAAAGAAACAAATGATGAACCACCGAAAATATATCCCAGGATACATGTTAATACAAATTCTTTATAATTACAGCTAAAGAACACAAACGACACATATTACATGGTACACTGCCCGCAAGAAGAAATCAAGGAGAATGAACCTTTTGATGGAGTAATGCTCGAAAACTGTCCAGATACATACACAGAATTTTTTAAACATCGGTGCTATCAACAAAAAATAGAAATATTATACTTCTATGACATCAATAATTTTGAATTAGTAATATGCGATAGCTGCGTAACACGCTATCAATTTCAATATTCACCTAATTTCGTAAGACACGAAGGAATACATAACATTGGTCCCGTAAGTACACCTCCTTTATACTGCGATTTATGTAAATGCGATATACAAAAAGTCCGCCCAATAATTGAATGCAATAGTTGCACACAATTTTTACTAGAAGTCTGCAAGGATAAATAAATCATGTCATTTATGATGAGAAAAACAATATATCGAGACGAAGAAGCCAACAAAGAAGGATGCAGAAAATGTATTTTTTGACTAACAACTGGAGATTATGCATGTAGAGTAATTACACATTTTTAACGAATTATGCAAGAAAATATGAAATACATTGTAGAATGTGTTCAGCATCATTGACACTTAGACTGGGTAAATTTCTAGAACAATGTTATCGAGAAATATTAGTAATGGGACAATGAACAGGGATAAGAATGAAACCAATTAGGACCATAGACAAATTAGAAAAAAGGAATAAGATCAGTGCAAGACAACGACGAAAAGTGGAACAAAAGATAAGGGAGCGTGTGAAAAGGATTATTAAATTTGAACAAGAAGAAAAACAAATAAAAAATATTGATGAGGATTTAGACATAATAATGGAGGAAGATATCCTACAAAGTTAGGAAAAAAATAAACCCATCTATCAGAGTGAACATAAATAAAAAAAAGTAGAAGAACTAATAGAAGAACCTAGTAATGTATCGGACGAATATGAGGAAGCCTAGCAAAATATAATGGACATAGTAGAAAGAATAATAAAAAATGATAATTAAAAAAATGTTATTAATAAAGTTATAAAAAAAAAGAAAAAAAAGAAACATAAAATAATGAAATTACACAATATATGAGTATAAAATAAAATAAAAATATACAGGGTGTTCGAAATGTTCCGGACCCCCCACTTATAACATAAAGTAAGCATTTTGGAAAAAAAATTTAAATACAAAAGTTGTTAAGTTTTGAAGGTTGAACTAAATGATTACCTTGGATTTGTTATTGGTTATCATTTTCAAGGTCATTTAAAGGTCATCTTCAGTTTTTTAAATAGGGACCCCTATTTTTTATTTCAGATTCTGAAAGAGCACAAAATTTTACATCTGGATATGTATCCACGTTATGGCTCAAAATGACCTACAGAGGTCATTTAGTGGTTAAATGATTATTTAGTAGCAGAAAGCCAAGAAATCCCGATTATTAAGAACTTTGGGTGTATTTGACGAAAAGAAAAAAAAAATTTCGTACTTTAATACTAAAGTACATAATTTGATTTTCTAGGACGAACTTTATGGTCACTTTAAAATTGGCCTTCATTTTTAAGGTCATTTGAAAGTTATCTTCAGCTTATTAAAAAGGGACTTATTTTGTATTCCGGATTCTGGAGGAGCATTAAATTTTAGGTCTGGAGATATGTACAATATCCACGTCATGGCTCGAAATGATCTACATAGGACACTTGGGGGTTATTAATTTCAAAAGCAAAATAATCTAACCGTTTTACATGAACAGTTTTTATTGCAATAATTTTTTGCAAGGGTTACGAGTTTCTACGCATGATTCATAGCATTTTCAGGATCGTTACTTGTACCTTAGAAGATTTTGCTCACTATTCTTTTTAGGAATCAGTTCATTTATAATTGTTAATTAACAATTGTTTACTCCTATTTACTTTTCTGTTTTCAAGAGTTAAGTGAAGTTCTCTTACTTCGAAATTCAGATAATTGTATTAATTTTCAATAATTGTACTTTTAATCGTAATGAAAAATGGCACATCTTACTGAACGAGAAAGAATATCTTTGTTGATGATGCGAGGGTGGGGTGATCAAGAGAGAGGTTACAAACAGGTACAGCGTTTATTCAATGAAACATTCAGAGTTGAAGAAAACAACCCTATTTCATAAAGTACCGTAATTCGTACAATTAGACGTTTTGAAGAGACAGGTGGTATTAAAGATCGTCCTAAATCAGGTAGATCCAAATCATCGTCTAATGATGAGAAGAGCTTAGACGTATTACAATCATTTATTGAGGACCCCCATTGCAGCATCAGACGTTGTGCACAACAGCATGAAATGGGAGCTGCATCTGTGCACAAAATTTTGAAACTCAACAAATGGCATCCTTTCAAATTAAAGTTGGTACAGGAATTATCTGAAGATGATTTTGATAGAAGGGTAGAGTTTTGTGATGTAATGATGCAAATGATATCTGATGATCCTTTGCTCCTCAATAACATTGTTTTCTCTGATGAAGCCACGTTTGAGTTAAGTGGAACAGTGAACAGACATAATTGTCGATACTGGAGTAACATCAATCCACATTGGATGAGAGCGGACCACACGCAACATCCTGAAAAAGTAAATGTTTGGGCTGGCATATTTAATGGAAGAGTACTTGGCCCTTTCTTTATTGAAGGTAATTTAAATGCTGCAATGTATGAAAACATGCTTCGAGACCAAATTATACCTGCTATACGGAATTTAACGGGTGGAAATCTGGACGAAATTTACGTCCAACAGGATGGTGCTCCTGCACACTACGGTATTCATGTTCGCCGATATTTAGATGCAATATTTCATGATAGATGGATTGGGCGGAGAGGTACAATTGAATGGCCACCTCGGTCCCCAGACCTAACGCCTCTTGATTACTTCCTTTGGGGATACTTGAAGGATAAAGTTTATGTTATAAAACCACGTGACTTGGATGAATTACGCCAAAGAATCACTGATGAAATAGACTTGATACCTCAGCAAATCTTGCGAAATGTTGTTGCAGCCTTTTACAATCGGTTAGCACATTGCCAAACTGCTAATGGGCAACAATTTGAACAGTTGTTGTAAAAAGTTCCTGTCAACGACATTTTAAAAAAATTCAGTTTGGGCGAATAGTCCACTGTCTTGATTTAGTTAGCTGGGCCGCCGATAGTCCTGCCTTAGCTGACTGGGCCGCTAGTGTTCTTGTCTTAGTAGGCTGGGCCGCCGATGGTCTTGCCTTAGTTGGCTGGATCACCCATGATGTTACCTTAATTAGTTGTACCTCCCGTGCCTGAGCAATAAGGCTCATTTTGATTAGACATTTTTTTATTTATCATTATCTCCCCCGAGGTATGTAGTTGTTGGGCCTAAGGCTTATTTTGATTAGACATTTTTTTATTTATCATTTTCCCCCCCGAGGTATGTAGTTGTTGGGCCTAAGGCTTATTTTGATTAGACATTTTTTTATTTATCATTTTCTCCCCCGAGGTATGTAGTTGTTGGGCCTAAGGCTTATTTTGATTAGACATTTTTTTATTTATCATTTTCCCCCCCCCGAGGTATGTAGTTGTTGGGCCTAAGGCTTATTTTGATTAGACATTTTTTTATTTATCATTTTCTCGCCCGAGTTATGTGGTTGTCTGGCCTAAGGCTTATTTTACGCCAGTGTCAATTACACCTTCTACAATCCTAATGCAGAATTTAGCGCTGGTGCAAAATGGAGAATTACAACTAGGAGGCTTAATTTGGAAAACTAAAGTTAACCTTCAAATGACCTTGAAAATCAAGGGCAATGTCAATTTAACGCCACCATAAAGTTTGTCTTGCAAAATCACATTACTTTAGTATTGGTCAGATACGCTCAAAGTTCTTAATAATCGGGATTTCTTGGCTTTCTGCTACTGAATAATCATTTAACCACTAAATGACCTCTGTAGGTCATTTTGAGCCATAACGTGGGTACATATCCAGATGTAAAATTTTGTGCTCTTTCAGAATCTGAAATAAAAAATAGGGGTCCCTATTTAAAAAACTGAAGATGACCTTTAAATGACCTTGAAAATGATAACCAATAACAAATCCAAGGTCATCATTTAGTTCAACCTTCAAAACTTAACAACTTTTGTATTTAACATTTTTTTCCAAAATGCTTACTTTATGTTATAAGTGGGGGGTCCGGAACATTTCGAACACCCTGTATATATATATGTATGAGAAATACGAAAAGAATATTAACAAATTATAGGAAGAGGATAAGTGAAGGGTTAATAAAAATAACAAAGATAATAAATTTGAGTATTTATTTAAAAATAACCTTAAAATTATCAATACAAGTATTAATATTTAAACACATTAAAAAGGCGGGGTTATTCTGTAACAAAAAAAACACAAAATTTAAAATAAATGATAATAAAATAAAAAAAAAAGAGGAGAAAGAAAATATTACCAAGACGAAGAATCAGTGCCATCAAAATATGAGGACGGCAAAGCAACAAATTCGGCCAATCCACCTGCAGACAATGGTTGTCCCATATGAACAGGCAGAATAATAATAATAATAAAAGAAAAAAAATGAACAACAAAATTACAAAAATAGATACTTACTCTGTCGGAGACGCAGGCTGTCCAATGTAGACAGGCAAAAAAGAATCGGAAGAGGCAGTCGGAGATGATGAGGTAGATGCCAGCGATTCGTAAGGAGTCGGCGAACTTGGGAAACCCAACAAATCCATGATTTGCTCCGTGGTCAGACGACCGGCCGCATTGCCCTCACGAAGACGATCAAGGAAAGAAATCAACTTACACCCAGAACAACGCAAACAAAAAGAAACTAAATGGCTTAGAGGACGAAAACCCTCAAGGTCAAGGACCAGGGAAGAGAGACAAGGTAGAGAAGGAAAGAGAAAAAAGATAAGGAGGGAAAAGATAGGTAAAAGGGAAACTCCCACGGCGGGGAGGGGGTCGGAAAATTCATATTTTCCACCAAAACATAGGACGAACAGACAAACGTAATATTATTAATAGAAAGATAGAATAATTTATGATAAAATTTTTGTTTTTAATACACGATATTTGCTAATAATATTACTCATTTACAAAAACAATAATAAAATAATTTCCAAAGCACTCACCAGATTATGCTGGTCTTTTAGAAAAAATTTCACTTGATTGATTAAACATATTATTAATAATACTTTTAGTAAAAGAAAAAAACAATAATAATAAATACAACAATAATTTTTGAGTGGGAAATCTAGTTACTATGTAAAATTATACGACATTATAATATAAAAATTTTAATAGCATACAGCACCATACCAAATATATTAATAAATATTTTTTTTAATTTTTAGCATTTTTATCATGTTACTCTTACATACAATGTACGGAAATTATTCTTTAAAACATTATTATACGAAACCTTGTGTAATTAAGATATACGACAATAATGATTATGAACAAATATTTAAGTGCGAATTATTTTTATTTTCGAACGACGCTCTATTTCAAAGATCGCTTGTTCTCGGATAGGTGGGGAGATGTTTCGTCATGAAAAAGGGATCACAAAAAGTAAATATAAAAGGATAATTGTACTTTTTCACGACGTACCAAAATTCAAAATAACGGGTTAACCCCGAATATAAGTTTAAAAATTTACATGCATTCCATCAAGTACCTTTACGAAAATCGAGGCGTCCGTACATTCGGGAGAACAAAACGCAGTATAATCAAAAAAAATGTCGAAAATTTTACGACATCAAGTGGCGGAGGAGAACCAGTCTATTAAACGTGAAAAGCAACAAGGAAAAATTGATTAGTGAAAAACACATAAACCGATTAAAAATGCGAGACCCGGGAACAGTGAGTATGAAAAACTCATAAAATCAATGAGAAATTTATGTAAAACATTTGACTATTAAATCGAAGACGGTCTACAAAGGAATATGCAGTGACAAGCCTTTGATGGTTACTCAATACAAGGATTGTCGTGCGGCGCGGAAAGGATAATCATATTAATGAAGACAATAAATTGATGAACGAAAAGTGCAAACGGCCGTAAAACTCGAACAAGCAGAAATCATTTTTTACGCATGACTTTTGAATTCACGAAAATTCTTTCGTTAGATGAATCCACGAAAAAGTGGGAATTTACCGATTGGAGGGGATCAAATTGTAATAACAAAATTAGGAACTTTTTTTTAACAAATCTGAGGGAAATATACTTTTACCGAAATGGTAAATACTGGAAATCTAAAAGTGAAACACACAAATGTAATAATTTAAAATAAAGTACTACAAAAGCTACAATTAGGTACTTAAGGGGGCCAGCCTGGGTTAAATTGAAAAAAAAATACATTTTTCAGTATAATAGCTATGAAGATTTTATGCATCACTTTTGAATCCTGGAACTTTTTACACTTTAAGTACTCATATAATTGAAGGTATTTATTCACTGTTAGGGCCCAAAAACTGTTCTTTATCTCTACTATTGATCCATGAAAAATATCTTAAAGATTTATTTATTTGTCCACTTACCATAGGTTTTTTCTAGTACGATGACTTATATGACACCAGACCAGGCTTAAATTACTTTTCATAAATTGCACCTCAGAAGTGATGGATTACTTTGCTGAAAAAAATAAGAAAAAAATTATTGTAGACATTTAAGTGCAAAATATTAGGCTTAAAAATAATAGACCTTGAGCATTGTAGAGCGATGAACACTTGAGTTTTTTCTTGAGCACATCTCTCACTCAAACAAGCAACGATGTTACAATTCATAACGTATTCAATGAAGAATACCTGTAAATAACATTCTAGTGATATGTGGGTTGCTGAGCGACAGAGATGAGAGCGATTCCAGGTCGAGCTTCTGAGTCTGCATCATCAGATGAATATGTTGGTTGTTTAGGCCACTGAGATTGATCATGCTTGATCCAAGCAGTTCCTGACAACCAAAGTGGATGATTTTTGAGTTGAGCCGTAGTAATTCCTCTTGAGCCGCAATCAGCTGGATTTTCAATTCCAGGAACATGTCTCCAGGTGGTGTTGATTGTGCACATTTCTTGAATCTGGATGACTCTGTTCTTAACGAAATCCTTTCAACGGCTTGCTGGTGAGTTGATTCACATGAGTGTAACTTGTGAGTCTGTCTACAGATGAGTAGAATCTATCTTCACTTGAAGAGAATCTTTAACTGTTTTAATGAGTTTGGTTAGCAGCAGAGCTGCTGCGAGTTCTAACCGAGGGATAGTTAGTCTCTTGAGAGGAGCGACCTTTGTTTTTGAGCAGATGAATGACGTCGTAGAGCCTGTGGAGGGTGAGCGAATCCAAGCGGATCAAATATTTGAGCCACTTCTGACAATATTATCCTCTTGGTTAAGCGTCCTGAATATGGTGAGAACTTTGATGTAAATGTGAAACAGTCTTCATGAGGAAGCCATTTCAATCCGAGTAGTGAGGTTGCTTAGTCGTCTAAATTGAGTGGATAGCCATCTGTTGATGAAGCAACCAACAAATCCTTTAGAGTTGCATGCCACTTTGAGAGTGGGAAACTGCCCGCGTTTCACAACTGGGTAACTTGTTGAGGAATTTCATTGAGCTGAGCCGGAGTATCAGCTCCACCAAATATGTCATCGACATATCTTCCCCTTTTGAGTGAAGGAATGGCCAGATGATACTTGTAGCCTTCATCCTCCACAAGTTGCAACAAAGCCCTTGTTGCTAGAAAAGGAGCAGCTTTGGTCCCGTGACCGTGCTGAGCTGGAAATCCACCTCATCATGATCTTGATCCTTCCAAAGGTTCCTCTGCTGATCCCAATCGTCAGGATGTATCTAGACATGCCTATACATTTTCACAATGCCCGTGGGAAAGAGCTGACGAAAGCGGCGAATCCAGATGAGTACTTCGTTGATGTTGAGCAATAAATTGGTACCAGTGTGCATGATGTCATTGACAGATTTACCAAAAGATGTTGAACATGATCCGTTGAAAACAACTCTGAGCTGAGGGCACCATGATGAGGCAGATAAAACGGTGAGAAGCTTGAAGCTGTAGATGATTCCACCTTTCTCATGTGTCCCAATGCTAAATATTCATCCATGAACATCGTGTAAAGTTCGCACATGGTTGAGTCTTGAGCAATTCTTCTGGACATCCTATTGAGGCACTTTAATGCTGTAGAGCGTGAGTTTCCAAGAGCTGTAGGATCTTCTTTGAGAGGAATTCTGACAACATATCTGCCTGTTGAGTCTCGCACATGAGTTGAGCGGAAATGGTTTTCACATTCCTCTTCTTCAGGGCTCAATATGTTGTCTGAATTATGTCTGAGCTCTTCTTGTAGCCAAAATCTGCTGAGCAGTTCATGAAGATCATTATCTGTCTTGACCCTCCCTCCCTCCCTCCCTCCCTCCATCCTTATATCTTTAATTAACACAGGACTGCACTTGATTTCTAGTGCTTATTTTTCGACTGAGAGCAGCAACTTTTTGAACCTTCACTCGCAAGAACCTCCACTAGGAGAAACAAGCCTTTTAGGACATTTTCACATTTTAATACCGGTGAGCACCATGGAGTTATTCTTTCAGCGCTTCGATATGCTCGAGAAGCAGCTAGACGACCTCAAACTACTTGAGAGTGGGCAACCTGATCCTCGCCGTGTTACTCTTGAACTACAAGAGGGCATGGCGAGCGATATAGCGAAACTAACAGCCAGGGTCTCTGCTCTTGAGGGTGAGATGGTTAACTTTTCGGGTGTTTTGAGTGACACCAACTCGAATACTAAGCGGCTTCTCGAGACTACCAAAGGTCTCAGTGACGACTTGAAAAAAGTCCACGCCGATTTGAATGGCCTTACTGGTGCTCGCCCTTTGCACGCATTAAAAAGAGTACAGCGGAGAGCAATAAACAAGATCCTATCAGCCCTGCTGCAGAGCCGGTACCGTCTGCTCCGCGGTTGTTTCCGTGTGGCGGGGGCGCTAGATCCGACGTGATGGGAGATGAGTGCCGCGAGGTTATCATTAATGGAGTTTTCAAAAAAGGTATTAAAGTCTCTAACGAGATCAGGTCTAATGTTGCCTTTGCGGTGCTCAGAACCATCGTTCCCTCCTTGCAAAAGGATGATATCGTCGGCTCTCGCACCATGCGTCGCGGGGGACCAGTCGGGGAGGATGTCGATGCGAGGTCTGAGAGTTTGGGGTCCCATCAGGGCCCTTCGCCCTCAATAATTGCAAGGCTCAGAACACCGGGCCTAGTCAGGGATGTGATGCGAGGCAAGCGTTTGTTGGACAACAACTACTTAACGACTAATGACATCAAGTCGGCTATTCTGCCACAGGGGACTGCTGCCAGCTTGTCAGGACGAAAAATATTCATCAATGAAATGATGGAACAGCAAAAGTTTATGCTTTTTAAAACTTTAAGGCCTATAGCTCAAGGACTAGGCTTCAAGTACGTCTGGCATGCTGGAGGCAGATTCCTGGTACGCAGAAAGGGGGGTGAACGGGCGCATGCCTTCGCATCTGCGGCTGACCTGCAAGCCATTCAAACGGCGTGCCAGAATACTCTTGCGAAGACACCTTCGTCACAGGACTTACCATCCTCTGCATCACCTGCAGTTTCAGGAGTAACGCTGGTAAGCAGGCCAGAGGCAACTCTTTGATTACTCCCGGCGAGTGGCGAAGAGTGGAGGGAGCAGTTCCTTCAAGGCGGGGTTCCTTAATGTGAACTTCATTAGAGCCCACATTGATGAACTCCGCCTGTTCCTTGCGGATCATCCCTCCTTCCATATTTTTTTGATCGCGGTGTCATGGCTCGGTTCAGTCGTCGATGACAGCCTCATTCAGGTACCTGGATTCTCATTGTTTAGACAAGACAGGAACGTGAATGGAGGGGGCGTTGCAATCTATGTACGGAAGAATTTCTCGGTTAAAATTTTAGATAAATCCAACACGGAGGGACCTGGGAAACCAGGTATCCCAGAGTATTTGTTTTGTTCCGTGCAGGATGGTGACGCTCCTCCCATTCTCGTGGTGGTTATGTATCGACCCCCCAAGATTCAAATGCAGAGAGATTCAAATCTCTTCCCTGTCCTACGAGCACTAACTTCTGATTTCAGTCACAAAATAATCATGGGAGATCTGAATGCAGACTTGTTATCAGCTTCTGATGATGCTAATACCATCAAGCATCTTGCCGATGAACTCGCCCTACAAATAATCCCACATGGGGCAACGCATAGAATATCATCGTCTCACACTTGGATTGACTTGATCATGACAGACGATAACGACTCAGTACTGGATTTCAGGAATGAATGGTTACCCTGCTTCGGGAGGCATAGCTTATTGGATGTATCTATCGATATTTTTATTCCGGACCCTGCTAGGGAAGTTTTCTCGTATAGAGACTTTAATAACATCAGTAAGGATTCCCTTAACGATACGCTATCCCGATGTGACTGGGTGGCCATGAGCTCCATAGAAAACAATCTGGAGGAAGCTTTACTCTCGCTGAATGAAAATCTTAATTCTGCAATTAACAACTTGGCGCCTTTTAAGGAGGTTTGTCAGAAGAGAAAGCATGCTCCTTGGCTTGGGTCGGAGCTGAGACTACTCATCAACAAGCGTGAAGCAACTCACAAGAGGTATAAGCGCACAGCGCAACCACAGCTACTTGAGGAGTACCTACGGCTCAACGAGGAGGTCAAGGCTCGCTTAATTAATGATAAGAATGCTTATATTTCTAACCATCTTCAATCGTCACTTGATGAAAACAAGAACATCTGGAATGAGATGCGCAACCTTGGCCTCCTCCCAAAGCGCAGGGGGAGGAACTTCACAATTTTTCCCCCAGTGAACTGAACAAGCATTTTGCTGGGATCTCGTCTTCTCCTCTTGAGAATATTGACGACATTAGTGATCTCGTCAATACCGCGAGTGAGTACGGTTTTTCTTTTAAGCCGGTCAATTTAAATGATATTATCCTCCCTATTTCACATTTCTCTTCTCAGGCTAGAGGCGAGGACGGGATCCCTCAATCTGTAGTAGTTAACCCAACTCCCAACCATCGGAGAGTATCTTATGAAGATCTTTAACTCCTTCTTCGCATCATGCGTCTTTCCTGGCATTTGGAAGAAGGCACACTTAATAGCCCTACAGAAGCATGCAGCCCCAACATCACCGTCGGATTTTAGGCCAATCGCGTTACTCTGCTTCCTTTCAAAAGTGCTGTAAAGATTGCCCATACCCAAATCACGGAGTATCTAAATTCCAATAATTTATTAGACCTCCTTCAGACTGGTTTCCGCAAACACCACAGCACCCAGACAGCACTTATTAAACTCACTGATGACATCCGCATGGCCATTGACAAGAGAAAAGTCACACTTCTTTTACTATTTGACTTTAGCAAAGCATTTGATACCATCACCCCATCCAAGCTTCTTTCGAAGCTTCGACAGTTGGGATTTGCACGGTCGGCTCTCTTGTGGATTAAATCATATATTCAAGGTCGCTCTCAGATGGTTTCTCTCAGAAGCAGGGAAGATCGGGCTTCTTAGAAACCAATCAGAGAGTCCCACAGGGATCTGTACTAGGCCCTCTGCTCTTTTACCTCTATGTTAATGACTTGAGTAATATGCTCGACGGGCAGACGGTGAAACACATATTCTATGCAGAAGACCTTCAAATTTATCTTCATACCACCAAAGAAGAACTTTCAGACGGTCTGGCTCGACTATCTCTTGCCGCAAAAAAAAGTAGCTGAGTGGGCGATCGTCTCCGGACTGAAGGTCAACACAGGAAAGACCAAGGCGATATATTTCGGATCAAACCGTAATGTTAATGACATAAGTAGTTTGTCATTACCTGGAGTAGAGCTGACGGAAGGTACAATCGTCCCCTTTAGCAGTGAGGTTATCAGCCTTGGTGTTATTTTGGATAGTAAGTTAACATGAAAGCAGCATCTCAACGCTGTCACTAAGAAAGTTAACAAAGCCCTCTATAGTCTTCGTTTCATAAGGGGTTGCACCAACGAGATACTTCGCAAGAGATTAGTCGAGTCTCTAGTCCAACCCCATCTTGACTACTGTACAGTCGTGTACCTAGACGCCACAGACGAGCAACGTATACGTCTACAAAGATTGAGTAATGCATGTGTGAGATACGTTTACGGAGTTTGAAGGGATGATCATATCTCGCCCTACAGGAGGCGTTTGGGATGGCTCAGGACTGACTCTCGCAAGCAGTATTTCACTGCGTTACTTATGTATAAAATTGTTCGGATGCGAGAGCCTAGTTACATAGTCAATTTATTCACCGCATACATCCCAAGGCCCACAGCTCGTGGTGAGCCGCCGGAACTTAACATACCAAGGGCTAGCACTGCAACTGGAGCCAGGTCATTCCAAGTGCAAGGTGCTCGCCTGTGGAACTCCATTCCCTCCGCTACTCGCCACTTGCCATCTTTTTCAGCATTTAAGAGATCGATGCGCCAATATCTGTTTGGTATTGACCCCTAACCTCAACCCAAGTACTGTTGCCGGCTAGTAGCGGGCTGAAGGATACTCGTTCACAAGATTGACTGTGATATATCATATCTGAATTAGACTTATTTATTTATTTATTTTATTTGTATTTATGTATACAAGATGGACCATTTTAATCGCCCCACCCAAATATGTCGGAAAGTAAGGGAGATAGAAAAAAACTTTAAAGACAAAAGTTGTAGGGTTAGGAGGGGGACAAATGTTGGTGACCTTGACCATGACCTAGAGGTCAAAGGTCAAGGTCATTTGAAGGTCAAACCAATTTTTTCAAATAGGAACCCCTATTTTTGACCTCGGAAATGGAAAGAGCAGAAAATTTTACGTTCAGATATGATTTTTTAAGGTCATGGGTGGAAGTCATTTGAAGGTCAAATCGATTATTCAACTAGGAAACCCCACTTTTGATCTCGGAAATGGAGAGATCGGAGAATTCTACGTTCAGGTACGACCATGGTCAAGGTCATGGGTCAAGGGTCAAGGTCATGGGTCGAGGTCATGGGTCAAGCTGATGGACGCCATTTCGAACACTAACTTCGAGGTTAATTGAATAATATTTAGAATAGTGAATGTTAAAAATGGTTCACGACAAAGGCGGTCAGCTGAATGATCTTCAAGAATCAATTGTCAAGGTCATTTGAAGATCAGAGGAATTTTTAAATGGGAGCTTCATCTTCGGAGATACCCGTGCTGAGAATCGCGATAATCTCAACGGCGCGATCATGTGCACGTTCGTCGTCCAATCTGGCAGAGCAGTCCAGCGCGCGGCGTAATGATGCAACGATTACGAGCGACTTCAAGGAGATTGCTGACTATCCATAAGGCGGCGACGACGATTTTGAAGAACGTGAATATTGGTGGAATGATTCATCCGAATTTAATTACGAAGGTGTGCGTGATGAGGTGAATGACCGTATGCATAGTACAGAGAATCAAACCCATTCAAATGAAGGATCTTTAGTGACTAAATTTGCTTAAATTATAGCTACTTCATTAGCAAAAATAAATAGTTCGTCAATAAGTAACGACTCGACTCTAGTAAATCGATTAACATCCGCTAAAACGCTACCTTCTTCTGGAGGAGATCCACTTGAATGGGTTAGGTTCAAACAAGCGTATTACTCGATCAGCGAACTGGGAAATTATGGAGACAGGGAAAACGCGATTCGACTTTTTGAGGCACTGAAGGGCGATGCTCGCGATGCCGTAAAGATTTATTTTGCTGCCGGAAATGATTGTAAGGCAATTATGAAGACGCTTGAGATGACATTTGGGGATCCGCGAATAATATTACAAATTTTGTTGTTGGAAATTAAAGAATTGCCATAGATAAATTTTCAGAAATCGAATTTGGTTGCCTTTGCTACAAAATTAAAAGTACTGTCGCTGCAATAAAATCTTTGCATTACGAAGGTTTTTTAAATGGTTCAGAAATTGCAGAGAAACTCGTGAAGAAATTACCGAGTTCGATGGTCGATAATTATATTAGATACGCAGCAAAACTAGATGCAAATAAACCAGTGTTCGAAAAAATAGCCGAATTCGTTTTTGAGGAGGCAAATATGACACGTGCCGCTGGGTTTGTTTATCCTCAATTAACCCTTTAACGCCCAACTTGACCATTTTTCGACAACATTTTCAGCGGCGTGTAGCACTATCTTAAAATGGTTCAAGAAATTCTTGAGATACCATTTTTAACGTAAAATTGAATGTACTTTCAGAATCCAGTAGTAGTATTGTTAAAAATTTAACAATAAAAAGTTATAAACAATTTTTTGCAAAAAAACGTGAATTTTTGAAAAAAAGAAAATTGATTGGCTCAAATTTTCGAATGAAACGTCTAACACGTATATATTTGCTCGATAGCATCTATACTATACAGGATGGACCATTTTAATCGCCCCACCCAAATATGTCGGAAAGTAAGGGAGATAGAAAAAAACTTTAAAGACAAAAGTTGTAGGGTTAGGAGGGGGACAAATGTTGGTGACCTTGACCATGACCTAGAGGTCAAAGGTCAAGGTCATTTGAAGGTCAAACCAATTTTTTCAAATAGGAACCCCTATTTTTGACCTCGGAAATGGAAAGAGCAGAAAATTTTACATTCAGATATGATTTTTTAAGGTCATGGGTGGAAGTCATTTGAAGGTCAAATCGATTATTCAACTAGGAAACCCCACTTTTGATCTCGGAAATGGAGAGATCGGAGAATTCTACGTTCAGGTACGACCATGGTCAAGGTCATGGGTCAAGGGTCAAGGTCATGGGTCGAGGTCATGGGTCAAGCTGATGGACGCCATTTCGAACACTAACTTCGAGGTTAATTGAATAATATTTAGAATAGTGAATGTTAAAAATGGTTCACGACAAAGGCGGTCAGCTGAATGATCTTCAAGAATCAATTGTCAAGGTCATTTGAAGATCAGAGGAATTTTTAAATGGGAACCCCTATTTGTGCTTGATTAACGTGAGTCCCCTTGCCTCTCACGGTGGTCAATTAACCTAAATGTTCGAAATGGCGTCCATTAGCTTGAAGGCATAAATTCAAACGCCTCTGGAAATGGCGAACGGTGTTGAGCAATATCTGTCTTGGTATAGCTGCGCATGCTCGACGAATACGTTCTTGCATGTCTGCTCTAGTCGTGGGTCGTTCTTTAAAAACAACATTTTTTAAATACCCCCATAAATAAAAGTCAGGAGATGTGAGGTCGGGTGAACAAGCAGGCCAGTTAACTGGACCTCCTCGTCCAATCCATCTACCATTATAATATTGATTTAAAAAATTTCGTACGATTACAGCGAATTGTGCTGGTGCACCATCGTGCTGGAACCACATTCGACGCGTTTCTAGATCAACATCTTCTATCAATTCATGAAACTGATCTCTTATTAAATGTAAATAGGAGTTCCCAGCAACATTGCCCTCGAAAAAATAAGGACCGATCAAATAACCGTTTACGATCCCACACCATACCATAATGCTCCAACGCCTTTGATGATTGACCGTTCTGTACCAATGAGGATTCTCATCCGACCAATAATGACAATTGTGCCTATTGAGTTCTCCGTCACTCTGAAATTTAGCCTCATCGGAAAAAAGGACATACCTAAAGAAATCTGGATCATTCTCTATCATACGTAAAGCCCATTGGCAAAACTCACTTCGCTGTTGAAAGTGATTATCTTGAAGCTCTTGAACCAACGTAATGTGGTAAGCATGATACTTAAGGGATTTAAGAATTCTCAAAAAAGTTGATTTTGTTATGCCGATTTCTCTGTGAACTCGTCGAGAGCTGGTATGAGGATCAAGATAAATGGCAGCAAGAACAGTAATAACATTTCGATCATTCTCATCATATTCGTGGTTCCTACGTTGGCGAACCATATGACCCTCACGAGCTCTTTGAGTCAAGCGACTTATTGCTCTATGATCTGGGTGTCGTCTGTCAGGAAAGCGTGCAGTGTAAAGTCTTGCTGCAGCTCGATAATTATTATGACTTTCCCCTAAAATCATTATCATATCCACAATCTCATTCGGTTGATAGTCAGCCATTTTTAAGGGTGTTTTTTTAATTGTACTGGTTTAACAAAACTTCAAAAATTTTAATAATAAAATATCGATTAGAATCTACAAAGCTTATGAGAAGAGTAAATTTTATGCTAGGATAAGCACCTCTGCATGGTATACCTTTAATCGGCATATCAGTCCCTTATTATGTGCCATGGACCGCTAGTTCGTGTACGAGCTACTCAGTTACCACATACTCCTGCTCGTATAGCCGCGTAGCGGATTCGCGATGAACTAAGAACGTGGCTTATTTCTCACGAAATAAGTATGCCACGTGAACATATCGGAGTAACATACGTATTTCTCACGAAACTTGTATCTTCGGGGTTAATAGGGTCGAAAATAAGGTTTCCAGCTTAAAAAACCCTCTGACCTATCAATGACCTTGACCATGGTCGTACCTGAACGTAGAATTCTCCGATCTCTCCATTTCCAAGATCAAAATTGGGTTTCCTAGTTGAAAAATCGATTTGACCTTCAAATGACCTCCACCCATGACCTTAAAAAATCATATCTGAACGTAACATTTTCTGCTCTTTCCATTTCCGAGGTCAAAAATAGGGGTTCCTACTTGAAAAAATCGGTTTGATCTTCAAATGACCTTGACCTTTGACCTCAAGGTCATGGTCAAGGTCACCATCATTTGTCCCCCTCCTAACCCTACAACTTTTGTCTTTAAAGTTTTTTTCTATCTCCCTTACTTTCCGACATATTTGGGTGGGGCGATTAAAATGGTCCATCCTGTATAGTATAGATGCTATCGAGCAAATATATACGTGTTAGACGTTTCATTCGAAAATTTGAGCCAATCAATTTTCTTTTTTTCAAAAATTCACGTTTTTTTGCAAAAAATTGTTTATAACTTTTTATTGTTAAATTTTTAACAATACTACTACTGGATTCTGAAACTACATTCAATTTTACGTTAAAAATGGTATCTCAAGAATTTCTTGAACCATTTTAAGATAGTGCTACACGCCGCTGAAAATGTTGTCGAAAAATGGTCAAGTTGGGCGTTAAAGGGTTAATTGAGGATAAACAAACCCAGCGGCACGTGTCATATTTGCCTCCTCAAAAACGAATTCGGCTATTTTTTCGAACACTGGTTTATTTGCATCTAGTTTTGCTACGTATCTAATATAATTATCGACCATCGAACTCGGTAATTTCTTCACGAGTTTCTCTGCAATTTCTGAACCATTTAAAAAACCTTCGTAATGCAAAGATTTTATTGCAGCGACAGTACTTTTAATTTTGTAGCAAAGGCAACCAAATTCGATTTCTGAAAATTTATCTATGGCAATTCTTTAATTTCCAACAACAAAATTTGTAATATTATTCGCGGATCCCCAAATGTCATCTCAAGCGTCTTCATAATTGCCTTACAATCATTTCCGGCAGCAAAATAAATCTTTACGGCATCGCGAGCATCGCCCTTCAGTGCCTCAAAAAGTCGAATCGCGTTTTCCCTGTCTCCATAATTTCCCAGTTCGCTGATCGAGTAATACGCTTGTTTGAACCTAACCCATTCAAGTGGATCTCCTCCAGAAGAAGGTAGCGTTTTAGCGGATGTTAATCGATTTACTAGAGTCGAGTCGTTACTTATTGACGAACTATTTATTTTTGCTAATGAAGTAGCTATAATTTAAGCAAATTTAGTCACTAAAGATCCTTCATTTGAATGGGTTTGATTCTCTGTACTATGCATACGGTCATTCACCTCATCACGCACACCTTCGTAATTAAATTCGGATGAATCATTCCACCAATATTCACGTTCTTCAAAATCGTCGTCGCCGCCTTATGGATAGTCAGCAATCTCCTTGAAGTCGCTCGTAATCGTTGCATCATTACGCCGCGCGCTGGACTGCTCTGCCAGATTGGACGACGAACGTGCACATGATCGCGCCGTTGAGATTATCGCGATTCTCAGCACGGGTATCTCCGAAGATGAAGCTGCGCGCGCTGCACTCTCAGAAACTGGAATCTCAGGTGTAAGAACGTGTACACGTCCTCTCTCCGTCAGCGTTGATTGGGCCGCATGCTCTGAACTGCGTGCTCGGCCCCTCTGCATCGGAACCGCTGGAGCCGAAGTCGCTGAACCCAGACCGTGATCGCGTGCTCGTTCCTTCTGCGCTGGAGCCGCTGTAGCTGCAAGTTCTGGCCCTCACACTCGTCCTCTCTGCACCGGAGCCGATGGAGCTGCAAGCGCTGGCCCTCGCGCTTGTCCTCTCTGCGCCGGAGCCGCCGGAGCCGCCGATGCCGCTGGAGCTGCAAGCGTTAGCCCTCGCGCTCGTCCACTCTGCGCCGGAGCCGCCGATGCCGCCGGAACTGCAAACCTTGGCCCTCGTGGTCGTCCCCTCTGCGCCGAAGCCGCTGGAGCCGCAAGCGCTGGACTTTGCGGCGAAATCATTGAAGCTGGTTCTCCAGAATCTGATACAATAAAGAAAAAATTAAATTCCAGGTTTCGGCACCAAAAAATGTTCCAAATTGATTTAGAAAAAGGCACAAAAACTTAGTAAAATATATTGTTTTTTATTTACTCGTCGATAAAAACAAATCCTATTTTTTGACAATTACTTTTACTGTCAACGCTTTTTTAAAAAACAACGTAATCAAGTGAGAGGGAGCAAGAAAGTCACTCCTTTTCGTTTTAGCAACGGAAAAATATAACAACAAAAAAAGGAACTTCGTTGCTCAGAGCAACGGCAAATAAATATTTCATATGGCTCAGCCGCCTACTGAGAAGCCTAGCTTCACCTGTTTCGGTGCCCGCCCAATTACAAAACACTGAGGTGTTCGGAAACGGGAAAAGGCGCCCCCGGACAATCCATCGCGATTGCCGTAACGCAGCCTCGAAGCTCAAGCTTCCATATTCTTCTGCCTCTCCTTTATTATCAAAGAAAAGTGACTATCTTTAACGCCAACAGTGTGTAAACATAATATTATAATTTTGGAAATAATAAATGTTTTTGTCTCTTCAAAAAATTCTTAATAACCCCATCATTTTTTCGTTTCTAAAGCAGTTGCCCCCCTTAACATTACTATAACATATAACGGGGTTGCCTTTTGACCTATTATCTCGCGGAGGAGACCTTCCTCCGCTAGATGGGTGCAATGGGGCACGTGCAAGTGCCCCTCGAGGTCCTTACCTCGGGGTGCGCGCGAGCACCGGACGGCGAACACACGTCGCCGCGGCCCGTATACAACGCGAGAGTACGCCTGTACTCTCGCTTTTCGTACTCGCGTGCTAGATGCGAGCGCGTCCCTCGCGCTCGCGTAGCTGCCCGTCCCTTGGACAGCTGATGCCGGCCGCCCAGCTCTACGATAGAGTGGCGGTATCCGGGAGGTTAAGGATGAGGAAGGTTTGTCGAGTAGTCCCGCGGACTACTCGAAAGAATGACACGAACAAGTAAAAAGCAAGTCGGAGGCCTTTATTGCATCCGTAAAAGAAATTACTAATGTCCGCGTCCCGGAGAAGTTAGTAGATGTCGGGCGCGCAAGCCGAATGCTCCGAACGCGCCCGAGTGTAGCCGAGCGGAGCCGCGCGTGAACGCTAACGCGCGCGCTCCTACCAATTCTCGGCCGCACCGAGAATTCGCCGGCCGATCGCGCGGTCTGCGATCGGTGGTGTTTACGCGAAGCAACGACTTTGCTCCACGTAAACAAACGTTTGCTTCTGAGAGCAGGCCGCTTGCCTACTCTACGCGTACACACACGTACGCACACACACGAGGGAACGGGACGCTTGCCCATTCAACGCGATGTACAACAAATTCGGCCTCGAGCCCGTGCTCGAGGTTTCAATGTCGAATTACGCGGCGGCTCGTCTACAAGAGCCGCGACTCCCACCGCACGAGAGTCCGCGATCACGAGCTACGGAGAGAGAGAAAGAACGGGGGAAACGTTCCCCGCGTTCGACGAACTAAGGTTTCCGCTCGAGAGTCGAGGCGCTCCTTGAATCTTCGAATTAACCGATTATTGTGAAATGTGGTACTATTTAAAAAGGTTAATGCCTGGTGGTCTGTTATTAACTCAAATCTTTTACCAATTAAGTAGCGACGTACCTTTTGAACGGTGTACACTATTGCTAGTAACTCTTTCAGTTATCGTATATCTCGATTCAGTTTCTGATAAACAACGACTTGCTATTGCTATTATCCTTTCCTCATTATTTTCATCTAACTGCGAAACAACTCCCCTTATTCTACGGTCACTCGCGTCCGTAAGAAATCTAAAAATTTTGTTTTGAATGATGTGCTCCAAGCAAACCATTGCCACGTAATTTTCTTTATGGGGATGCCGAACATAATTTCCGCGCTCTACTGTACCGACAATTCTCTATATTCTCTGCTACAGCATCTAATGTAAATTTAATTTTTCAAATAATTTTGAAACAGCTTGCTTAATGGCAGTTCTGTTTGCGTCAAAATATTATTTATAATTCGTAGAATGTACGTAGATTTCTTTTTTGGCTGATTTCGTTTCCTATTGCTGAAAATACTGACTTATTTTTCAATTGGAATTGAAATCAGCCAAAAAAGAAGTTCACGCACATTCTACGAATTATAAATAATATTTTGATGCAAACAGAACTGCCATTAAGCAAGCCGTTTCAAAATTAATTGAAAAATCAAATTTGTCTTAGAGGTTAGCAAAGAACATAGAGAATCGTCGGTATAGTAGAGCGCGAAAATTAAGTTAGGCATCCTCTTAAGCCCGTGATAAGCTTGAGTATGTTTTGCAGGCCAATTCTACTGGGCTTCATTTTTTAATAAATCACGGAATGGTTAAATTAATAAAATCGCCGATAATAATTGCACATACCGAATAGATGCTGCAATTGTATTTTATTCTTTGGTATTTCAAGCTCTGTTATGCTTTTTATTTTTTCCGCATCAGGATTTATGGCGTTTGACGAAATTACGAAACCTAAGAAGTTTATCTTGTTTTCAAAGTGTCGGCATTTTTCTAAGTTTAGTGTGAAATTGAATTTTTCCAATGAATAGCTAATTTTTTCTTTAACCTTGTGGATGCTTGTCTTAATGCATTTTTTAAAGCGATTATAAAAGCGCTTCCCGCTGTCTTGATTCCAAAAGGTACCATTGTAAATTGATTCATCGTGGAATCAAACAAGAAAGCGGTATATTTACTTTATTTCGGATGAAGAGCGATCTGCCAGTATCCACTCGTTAAATCAAATTCCGAAAAAATTTTGCATTTCTATAATCCTGTAACAATTTGTTTATTAGTGGTGGAGACTCATGGTCGTCTTCTATATTATTATTTAAGTTACGCGCGTCAAGACATATGCAAATCTCCCCGTTACTTTTTTATACGATTCTTAAAGGATTACAATGTGAACTCGTCGACAATTCAATTATATCAATTTTCAGTATTTCATTTATTTTTTGTTTTACTTTATCTTTTAATGCTAATAGGATTGAGTAAGTTTTTCTGATGATTGGATTGTTTTATTTAACAGAATTTCGTGAACGTAACCTTTTGCTAAGCCTGGATTTTCCGAAAAAAATTTTATATTTTAAGAAAATTTGCAATACTTTCTCTTTTTCATGAAAGCTGAGCGATGTTAGTTGAGACGCGGTAGAGCGAAGTTTTGCGGACAGATCTGCTACCTTTTTCTCATTTACTATTTGATTGTTTTATATTTGATTTAACATATAAAGTTGTTATCAATATTACTTTTGTTAAAATTTATATTATTGTCAAATTCATTATTATTATTCTTTTCACATATTAAATCCTTATTATTACAGTATATATCACAAACTTGTATTTCATTAATTTTCTTATTTTCAAATGTGCTATGTGTTATCTCTAGTTTATTATTATTTTGTCGATTTCTATTTAATTCAGCTAATTGTACTACATAAATATAAGTAATTACATCTTATTGAGATAACAGTATTCTGTCCGAAGCACCTCGCTCAAACATCGTCAGCTGTCTTGAAATTAACTCATCTTGTATTTCTATGTGTTTTTTCTATAGTTTATTATTGTACCATATTTTAAATCAAAGTCATTGCCTAATATAATATTACTGGATAAATTAAGTATTACAAGGAATGTATGATTCAATGTTACACTATTGATTTTGAGTTCGAGAAATATTTGCTTTTTTATAGTTGTACCTTTTTTCCTATGGCTGTAGATATTATTACATTTGTTACCGGTAGTTCAGTAATCTTTTGATTTTTTATGTTTTGGTAAAATTTTTCGGAAATTGCTGTAACTTGAATACCGGAATCTAACAGTAACCAAGATTAAAAATTACCTATATGTAGAAGTATATGAGGAGATTCAGGAATTCTACTCATTTATTATTCATCCTGGTCTTTTTTCCCTTCAATACCAATTTCTAATTCGTTTACAAAATCGCATACTTCTCGATACGTTGGCGGACCATTATACAACGCATCGGAATTTAGTTTAAATTTTTATTGGATCTGAGCTCTTAAGTTTATATCTACTGGGTACGTACCATTATTATGAGAATTGCCTAAAGATGGTGGAAAACGCGTGTCTATCAATTGCATGTAATAATTTTAATTATAATTCGCGTTATAAGCCGGTGGAAATTGATTTTGATTTTGATGATAATAAGTTTGCTGATTATTTGGGTTTGTTTTGATAATTTGTTTGCGTATTTGCACAAGTCTGTTTATTTTCGATACCCTGTCTATATTTTGAATAACTCGCTTCACATTCGTTACTTAACCCATTAAGGACCAAATGGACGTTTCTTTTTGTCTGTTTTCAGTGGCTATATTCAATATGAAATAGATCCGGAAAAAAATCGAGATAAGTCATTTTCGATGTAAAATTGTCTGAACTTTCGATCTATGCTGTCAGAATTTTGGAAAAATACATATTAAAAAAATTATAATTGTTTATTTAACAAAAAGCATGAAATTTCGAACAAAATGTTGGCGTTATCGAGTATTTTCGGATCGAAATCAGTCTAGGATTTTAATGATTACCCAAATTTTTGCGTCCATGGACCCTAACCTTTAAAATGCACTACAGAGTTTTTCCAAATTTAACATGGCGGCGCTCAATATGGTGGCCTAAAGATAAAATTTTTTGCTTATTCTAGTATTTTTGAATAAAACAACTTGTTCGTGATGGATGATCGCGAAAATTAATTTGTGGGTTTTTTTGAATTGCTGATAATGAATTGGCTATTTATTTTTCAAAATTCACAATGGCGGATCCAATATGGCTGACGAAATTTTTCAAAATTGTTGATATTTTCTGAAAATTGATATACGAGGGTTTTCGGAATGGCTGATTATAAATCTGCTATTCATTTTTTCATAATTCAAAATGGCGGATCCAATATGGCGGGCAAAAATTTTTTAAATTGTTCAAATCCCATGAAAAATGGTACTTGATTTGTCTGGGACGTTGATGATGAATTTACTACTTGTTTTTATCAAATTTGAGATTAGAGATTCAACTCACTGACAAAAACGTTCTTATGTTATAAATATTATAATGTAGGAGTTTTTACGTTCATCAGTTCTGAAAATATTGTTTTTTAGCCGTGATTTCACGTTGCCCAGTCCTACCACGTGGAGGTAAACAACAAAACTAAGGGCATCTTTTTTTTATTTTTTTAGTTTTTTTATATTTTTTATTTATTTATTTTTTTTTTTTAATTTTTTTTATTTATTTGTGTGAAAGTGAGAAACATGACGAACATACATGGACTTTGCAGTCTTTACACATTTTTGTTGTTCTAGAAGCACATTTTCTGAAATTTTCACAATTTTTTTTGAAGAAACAGTTATATATGTGTGTGATTTACTTATTTTTGACTTCGCAAGGTAATATATTGCTATTTTCATAGCAATATCTTGCGCGTAATTCCAAAGAACCGTTGCATTAGCCATCGAAGATTGAATGAATGTAATAAACATCGGCCAAGTCCATTTTTTTCCTCTTATACTTGGCATCAAATTACTGCAGTGCAAATCGTGTAAATCAACACCACCCATAAATAAATTATAAATTTTGAAGGCATGGGGAAATTGTATACCAATTCGTTCCATTTCAGCAGAGGAAAATCGTTGTACTTCATCTAAAGGATCAACTCCAGCTGCTGTTGAAAGCACTGATACAGGTTTTGAATCCATAACTGTAATGAAGTTGAGTCCACTATTTTTATCATGTTTTACAGAAAACGTACCTCTCTTCGCTTTTTTATCAACACAGTTATTTACTTTTACTCTATTCACTCTTACCGTACCCGTAGCTTTCAAACCTAGTCTTTTTAGATGAACTAGTAAGTCTGGATTAGGAAAGTAGTTGTCGAAATATAAGTGATATTTCATAAGCTTTTTAGGTACAACTGTCGATAGTAAATTTTGAGTCATCAAAAGTACTACACGACTACCTAAAGCACATTTTGCAAGTTTAATTTTATCACCCGAACAATAAATATTTGAACCTTTCCCGCAATATATGTCGCAGTCAAACAAATACCCTTCAGGACTAGCAATGCCCTACTTTTTGATGCCTCAACGTTCAGGTTTGTTTTGCATAAATTGTTGTAAATTTGTACGCCCATGAAACTTTACCATCATCTCATCTATTGAAAAAGCGATAGAAAAAAAACCAAATTGCTGTAAATTTTTTCTAAAAATCTGAAGTACTTTGCAAACTTTCCAAGCTTTATCATTTTCATTTTTGTCATCAGGTTTGTTCATTTTCAAATTCAACTTGATTTTCATAAATTTATTGCGACTCATTGCTGAAGAAATGGCTGGACATTCAAGAAGTGGATCTGTTGACCAATAATCCTTTTGTGATTTTCTTTGATTGAAAGTTGTCAATACTAATACGCCTATAAAAATATCCAAGTCATTTTCAGTGAGATGGTATCCATTCAAAATTGTACATTCAATAATATAATCCTTGATTTCCTTGGAAAAAAAAAGTTCAAATAATTCTGCTGCAGATGAGTTACTTATCATTTTTTTCGTACTATCAGAAAGCAAATTCTCATTTTTCAGGAATTCATTATATTTATATTGTCCATGAACCCATTCATAAGTATGCTCTGGTTCTAGTTGCGATTGATTTTCCGTGTAATTATCAAATACTCGATGAAATGACACATTAGATACTCCTTGAAAATTATTTGGATGTTGAACTTCTGCATCGGATTCAGCATTCGTCTCTGAATCCGAATCAGAATCTCCAGAATCATTCATGTTCGGTATGTAAATCGCATTACATCCTCCATTTTCACCCTCTTCGATTTCAATATTTTCACCACGAGATCGCTTTAGGCGTTTTGATGACATTTTAAAATTATTTCAAATCCTCTAATACCACTTTTCAAACTCCAAGTTGTCAAAATATTTTGAATATTATATGAAAAAATAAATAAAATTTATATCCAGTTGTGACATGATTAATCCGACTCGGGATTCGCGACTCTAATTATTTGGGAGTTGCACTCCTCGCTGCCCCTGAGTCTCCCTGCGCCGAATTAACGATGCACAAGCTCACGGTTATCCGCGGTCCTAGCTAACTCTTGGGAGCGGGTCGTGAGGTTATCGGGGCAGACTCGAATAACAAGCTGAAGTGTTAGAATAAGTTAAATTTATTGCAACGACATAAAAATACATCGACTTAACGTCGCGGCTTTGAGCCTTTCTCGCGCCTAAGTTCTTCGGCGCGCCCGCCGAACCTATCGCTATCGAGAGAGGGAACGTATGTAAAATTCCCCGCCCTCTGTAACTACCATCATCCTAAATTCACCAGCGCATAAATTTCTCAAACATTTGGTCCTTCGAGCCGGATTTGGTAGTTTACAGTGGGTGCGTGCGTGTAATGAAAACTGTCGCTCTAACACAACGGTGATACTTGTGTAAGTGTGCAACTCTTGGAAGCAAAAGCCCGCTCATTTTACCGCTCAACTCTTGCTCATCCAAATTACTCAAAATGGATTCGGAGAAGCAGCGGCGCCACTTTGAAGGTGCCAGAGCAGGATGCCAAGAAAGCTAAGCACATTCGATCTGCGTCGCTCTCCAACATCGGCAGCGTCGACAAGGCTAACACTGCTCCTGTGACTCCACCCATCACTCGCTCGTATCGGCCACCGCGAGAGTTAGAAGTGCGGTGTTCTAACGAGGAGGCATTATCGGCTGGACTTCTCCATGAATGCCGCACTCAAATCCAAGGCCTTCTTGATAAAGGCACACAAGATCAGGAGGTCATCAAAGTACTTTGGAGCACGGAAGCCGCTGAACTTTCTTATTTCGAGGAAAATCAATTTGCGCTCATTGTAAAACTTGCTCATCGGTTACTGCGTAAAGTCTCTGATTTCATTTCCTCTATTCCAGCTCAATGTGAAAACTTGTCCAGCTCAGCTCATCGATGGCCAAAATTACCAGACATCAACTTGCCTCAATTTAGTGGAGAATACTCGGAGTGGCCACATTTCAGAGATCTGTTTAAGAGCCTCGTCCTCAGTAATGAAGGTTTGAAGCCAGTGGAGAAGCTTCACTACTTGAATAGTTGTTTGTCTGGTGAGCCAGTTCAGATCATCGCCGGCTACCCCGTCGAAGATAGTTCGCTCGATCCAGCTTGGGCTCAGTTGTCATGTCATTACGACAATAAGCGGCTGGCAATTTGCTCATTTCTGGACCAATTACTGGACCAGAAACCATTAACTTCTAAATCAGCTCAGGGACTCAATGCATTGGAGATGACCCTCAGCAGGGTAACCAAGGGCTTGGCTTCGCTCAATGTCTCGGAGCAACTAGGAGACATGTTGTTAGCTCATCTCACTGTCAGAAATATGGACCGAGCCACCAAGGAGAGCTGGGAGCACTCCCTTGGTATGTCGCAAGACTTCCCGACATCAGCGAGTGTGCGTACGTTCCTAACGTCGCGTGCACGAGCTCTTGAGCGTGTTGAGGACGTCGCAGGGAAAAATAAGCAAGCAGCTCAACGCAAATCAACCAACGTGGCCACAACATCCGCTCAGCCACTCCCTGCCGCTCAATCTGGTTCAGCTCAACAAAAAACATATCCTCAAGCTCAATCATCTGCTCACTCCAAGACCGTCAATTGCAATCTTGGACCCACTGCTCACCCTTGCGACAATTGCCAGCAGCCACACTTCATCGTGATGTGCCCAGCATTCAGAGCGTTGGAAGTAAGGAATAGACAAGAATTTGTACGTGATAAGCAGTTGTGTTCCAATTGTCTAGGGCGTCACAATATATTGTCATGCAGAAGCGCAGCAAGGTGCAAGGTGTTTGACCGAAAGCATCACACCATGCTTCACCCATCAGGCTCACAACCTCAAGCTCAGAATCAACCATCACAACAACCATCAACCTCATCTGCAACACAACCAGCTCATGCGTCGACATCAGATGCTCATTGAAGTGTTGATGCAGTCGTCAGCACAAAGCTCACTTTCTCAAACCACTCAGCTCATCATACTCTGCTCAACCCACCGCTCAGCTCATCACATGCCAATCCCAACGAAGCAACGCTCTTAGGTACAGCCATCGCTCAGCTCAGAACGTCAATGTACGATCATTAAGTTCGTCTCATGATTGATTCTGGATCTGAGCTGACGTTCGTCACCGAACACCTGGAGAATCAATTCAAGCTCTCACGTCGTTCATCATCATTTGAGATCCATGGAATAGGAGGTGGAAAAGCTGCTCACACTCTCGGCTCTGCTCAGCTCACTCTCAAATCAAGATTCAATCAAGAGGCTATAATTATCAAGGCACATATTCTCAAAGCGGTCACCTCGATAACTCCATCAGTCAAGATCACCATATGTTTCGTCGAAAACTCCTCCTTAGGCGGTTGAGCTTCCGTGGTTGTAGGATAGGATGCAGGTGAAATAACTACACTCAAATAATTTGGCTGATAGGGGACGAAGCCCTTTATTAGCCAGGGGAAAAAGCCCGAAAGCAAAAAAAACCCCGATGATCTTACAAAAGGCACAATTCGATGTGTACGAAATATTTACGAATTCGAATTCGTGCTGCCGTTGCAGCTTATTAGCGCCGATGCTCGCCCACCACCCGTCGGTGTAGGGCCGTCGTCTCCGTCGAGGAGGAATGAGAAAGAGTTGTAGCGAGAATAACCCGATTTTGCGCGTGATGGTTTTGTCCGAACGTCCGTCTCTAACGAAGCCAGTCGAATAAGTGAGCTGCGACCGGTCGCGCCCTGCAAATTCGTCGTCTCGTCCCCTCCCTTGTCGTGACGTCATCGCGCGCGATCGTCTTTTCGACGAGCAAAGAATATTCGGTAGGTCGCGTATCGGGAGCGTCTCGCTACAAGCCTCTTCCATCGCTTAAAATTGAAGCGCTCGAACATCATACAAGATTGGCCGCATTTGAAGGATTTAAATTTGGCTGATGAGAAGTTTTTCCAGCCTCGACCAGTAGATATTATCATTGGAGCTGACAATTATGGACTCATTATAAATTCTGGACTCATTAAATCTCATCCTGGATCTCCAATTGCTCAATCTTCTATCTTTGGATGGCTCATAGTAGGATCTGCTCACACAACATCAACCAAATCTGCTTCAGCTCACCACAGCATTGTCAAGACAGATAATGATCTTCATGAACTTCTCAGCAGATTTTGGCTACAAGAAAAGCTCAGACATGATTCAGACAACATCTTGAGTCCTGAAGAAGAGGAATGTGAAAAACATTTCCGCTTAACTCATGTGAGAGACTCAACAGGCAGATATGTTGTTAGAATTCCGCTCAAACAAGATCCTACAGCTCTTGGAAACTCATCTTCTACAGCATCAAAGTGCCTCAATAGAATGTCCAGAAGAATGGCTCAAGACTTAACCATGAGCGAACTTTACACGAAGTTCATGGATGAATATTTAGCATTGGGACACATGAGAAAGGTGGAATCATCTACAGCTTCAAGCTTCTCACCGTTTTATCTCCTCATCATGGTGTCCTCAAAACTGATAGCGCAACAACCAAGCTCAGAGTTGTTTTCAACGGCTCATGTTCAACATCTTCTGGTAAATCTCTCAATAACATCATGCACACTGGTGCAAATTTATTGCTCAATATCAGCGACGTACTCATCTGAATTCGCCACTTTCATCATCTTTTTGCTACTGACATCGTGAAAATGTATCGGCAGGTTCAAGTCCATCCTGATGATTGGGATCTTCAGCGGATCATCTGGAAGGATCAAGATCATGATGAAGTGGATTTCCAGCTCACCACGGTCACCTACGGGACCAAAGCTGCTCCTTTTCTCGTCACAAGGGCTTTGTTGCAACTTGTGGAGGATGAAGGCTACATGTATCCTCTGGCCATTCCTTCACTCAAAAGGGGAAGATATGTCGATAACATATTTGGTGGAGCTGATACTCCGGCTCAGCTCAATGAAATTGCTCAACAAGTTACACAGTTGCGTAACGCGGGCGGTTTTTCACTCTAAAAATGGCATGCAACTCTAAAGGATTTGTTGGTTGCTTCATCAACAGATGGCTCTTCACTCAATTTAGACGACTGCGCAACCTCACTACTCGGATTAAATGGCTTCCTCATGAAGACTGTTTCACATTTACATCAATATTCTCACCACATTCAGGACGCTTAACCAAGAGGACAATATTGTCAGAAGTGGCTCAAATATTTGATCCGCTTGGATTCGTCTCACCTGTTATCATCACTGCCAAGATTCTTCCACCAGAACTCTGGCTGCTCAAACTTGGTTGGGATAATCCACTCCCTACTCAAGTGTGTTCAAGATGGCTCAACATTCAAGAAGACCTTATCATGATGGCCAGCATATCAGTTCCCAGATGGTTTGGTACTTCGAGCTTTTCCACTGTAGAACTTCACGGCTTCTCAGATGCTTCTCAAGACGCTATGGCAGCCGTTGCTTACATAGTTGTTCGCTCACCCTCCACAGGCTCTACGACGTCATTCATCTGCTCAAAAACAAAGGTCGCTCCTCTCAAGAGACTAACTATCCCTCGGTTAGAACTCGCAGTAGCTCTTCTGCTAACCAAACTCATCAAAACTTAGATTAAACTTAGATCTTTAAAACTAAAGATTCCCTTCAAGTGAAGATAGATTCTACTCATCTGTGGACGGACTCACAAGTTACACTCATGTGGATCAGCTCAACAGGAAGCCGTTGGAAGGATTTCGTTAGGACCAGTGTCACCCAGATTCAAGAAATGTGCACAATCAACACCACCTGGAGACATGTTCCTTGGATTGAAAATCCAGCTGATTGCGGCTCAAGAGGCATTACTACGGCTCAACTCAAAAATCACCCACTTTGGTGGTCAGGACCTGCTTGGATCAAGCATGATCAATCTCACTGGCCTAAACAACCAACTTATTCATCTGATGATGCAGACTCAGAAGCTCGACCTGTAGTCGCTCTCATCTCTATCGCTCAGCAACCCACATATCACTGGGATGTTATTTACAGGTATTCTTCATTGAATAAGTTATTCATTGTAACATCGTTGCTTTTTACAGTGAGAGACGTGCTCAAGGAGAAACTCAAGTGTTCATCACTCTATAATGCTCAAAGCCTGTATCACGCTCAGCTCTTTTGGATTAAGGCCACTCAAGCAGCTTACTTCGCTCAGGAGATTCAACAACTTAGCAAAGATGCTGTTCTTCCTTCTGGTCACAACTTTACTCGTCTGACAGCCTTTATTGACGCTGAAGGCATCGTTCGAGTTGGAGGGCGACAAGAACACTCAACTCTCAATTATCAAGAAAAACACCCAGCAATTTTGCCTCGACACTCTCATCTCACGACTCTACTCATCGACTCATCTCATCGCTCCACACTTCATGGAGGTACTCAGCTGACACTCGCTAAACTCCGGCAGACGTGCTGGATTATTGGAGGGAGAGCGTCAGTAAAGTCTAATATTCTTCAATGCGACTCTTGCGCTCGGCAAAGAGGCATTAAAGCTCAGCAGCTAATGGGACAGCTTCCCATCTCACGTCTCACTCCAGCGAGAGCATTTTTCCACACTGGAGTTGACTACGCTGGACCAGTGACAATAAAAACCTGGAAAGGACGAGGATGTAAGACTGACAAGGGTTGGATGGCAACTCATCCAGCAACGGTTACAGACTTTTTGGAAACTTTGGTCAGCTCATTACTTGCAACGACAGCAGGCGATCTCAAAGAGGCATCATCCTTCTCATACTATTTAAGTTGGCTCAATGGCACTACTCACAGATGAGAGATCACCTCCAGCTAAGTGGCCTCTTGTTCGACTGATGCAACTCCATCCTGGACAGGATGGACTCACCAGGTTGATGACTCTTAAAACTGCTACTTCTACAATAACTCGTCCAATCGCAAAACTCGCTCCTTTGCCAGTGTTTCTGCCAAAGGCTGATAATACTCAACAGTAGTTGGCTTTATGACCCAGCTCATTACTCTTCAAGTGGACTTACAAGTCATTTGGCTCATCATCTACTCAACTGAAAGTGGCTTTACGATCCACTTTCTCACTCACTCATATCTACATGCAGCAGGTTTTACGACCCTGTTGCATCTCTCAAATATCAACTCAAGATTTACACCTACAACGCTGGATGGATTTACGACCCAGTCAGCTGCGATTCTACGGCTCATCGCTCTTACTTATAATCACCAAAGTCGTTGATGATGCGGGCGGAATGTTTGCGATTTACCTATTCGACTGGCGCTGCATACACACTCGCGCATGCTCAGGCGTCTTCGCGCCAAAAGATAGCGTCGCGGCGCTCGCGCGCTCGCTATCTCTCTCTCTCATACAACTAGCACAAGGAAAAGGACGTTTGGATTTTTCTTTGCCTTTTTTGTTCGATTTTTTTCAACCTGCTCATCCCCTGCTTTCGCTCATTACCTGCTTATCACCGCAAGGCTCATCTGCTCAACTCAACTGCTTAATTCCTGCTCAATCTACACTTCTGCAGCTCTATAAATCTTTACTCAAGTAAATCAAGCAAGTTAACTGTTGGAAGGTACGAAGTTGCACTCATCAATAAAGCTCTTTAAAACTCAGCTCTGTTTATTAAAATTCCCCGCCCTCTGTAACTACCATCATCCTAAATTCACCAGCGCATAAATTTCTCAAACACTTTTATTTTGTCTTTTATTTTTTTACTTCGATTTGGTTTGGAATTACGTAAAATTCATTTATAAATTTAATTTTAAATTGTTCGTATGATCGAAAGTCATTTAGTACATTGTACCAAAATCGGGCCATTCCCTCCAATGATGCATCGAATGCTATTAACTTTTTATCTTCCTTAATATTTTTTATTCTGTCATATAGTATTTCTATGTCCCCGTACTATACACTGATGAACCAACGGGCTGTACTCACTTCGCTCAAGTTACCTACGCTATACACAAAAAACCAAACCCTTGTCTCACGCGGAATCAACCAATATAAAAACTCACTAAGTCCTAAAAGGGCGCCAAGTGCTTGTGCACCGCCTTGGGTCCGTTTGTCCGGCTGGCTCAGACTCAAGGGTGGTCGTTGACGTACCGAGACCGGGGATGTCCTCGGCGACTGAGGCAAAACTCCACTACCTGATTCACCGCTACTGCTGGGGCTAACCGCCGTCCCTTGACCGCTCAAAAACACGCTTCAGAATCACACACTCACGGGAAAAATGGCAGAATCACTCAAATAATTAGTCATTCGTAATTCCCTTTCAACTCTCTATATTTAGATTAAAGTGTGCTACACTTGTCGAAGTGTAATATGTGTCCGACTCAAAGCTACGGCGATTAACCGCCAACGTCCTCATCACTAACGACACAATGAAATCCAACTCCGCTCCTCAGATCAACCTACTAACTACCCTACACTACTACAAGTAACCTAAAACTTCGACTAAACTTTCCTACAACAACCTACTCAACTCTCTAACTACACTCAGATCTACTAAACGAATCTACAACTACGAAAACTTCGCGAAACTCGAAAATAGCGTGGCGTCAGTACGGGTACTTATTCCAGATTGGCGGTTTAATTAGCAAACCGCCGTCCACTCCGCATCGCGAATTTTCTCTCTCTTTCTAACACCTATGTCATACATCAATGATCGGCGCGCCGGCCCGCGCGCCGATCGCCAGTTCGCGATCCGAACGCCCTCATGTACTTGAGGTAGCGCGGTGGTACTAGTGCCCTCACGGGGGCGCGACATCTCGCCCTGGCGGAGACGAGCATCGGGCATGAGAGCCCTGGCGACCACGAGTCGATCGCGCCTTCTCTCGTTGCTCTACGATGCATAGGAGCGGGGATAGATCGTTTCTCTCTCGCTTTTATGGCCGCGCGCATCTGATCCTCTCTCTCGCACGCAGCGCGCCGCGTTGAATTTTGTGATGATATGATGGTTCGCATAGTTCAAAATCCTAACTTTCTATTAGTATTTTCAGATGAAGCTACATTTCAACTTGACGCAAGTTTGAAAAGGCATAATTGTAGATATTGGGCAGCTGATAATCCTTATTGGGCACGAGAAGCTAAATCACATTATCCACAAAAATTAAATGTCTGAAGAGGCATTATTGAATGGCCAGCTAGATCACCCGATTTGACGCATCTTGATTACTTCTATTGGGGGTATTTGAAAGATCGAGTGTACAAAACAAAACCCCAAAATTTGGATGAATTACGGCAAAGGATCATTGATGAACCAGCTCTCTACCCCACTGAAATCATCAGAAGTGCTGTTGGTGCTTTTTACCATCGATTAGGACAGTGTCAAGAAGTAAATGGGGATCAGTTCGAGCATCTACGATAATCATAGTTGGAAATATTTATCCAATCACGTGAGAGGCAAGGGGACTCACGATAATAAAGCACCCCAAAGGGAACAGGAATTACTACGTCCACGCCGTTGTTCCTGAGTAACGCTAAAAGTAAAATCAAATGACCTTTATAATCAATGGAAAATTATTGATCTCAATGGTTTTGAATGTAAAATTTACCGCTCTTTCCATTGCTGATGTCAAAAATGGTGCTTCCCATTAAAAAAATTGACCTGACCTTAAAAAAACTGTCAAGGTCATCTTCAAGGTCAAATCTAAGGTCGCCGTTGAATTCCTTGTCAAAAATTACATCGAATATGACCTTGACATTTTTTACAAATAAATCACCTGAAAAGTTATTTTGGTGTTTCCAGACGTTTTGGACACCCTGTATACTCTGCGCATGGTATTTATTTCGCGTTGTGCCGCTGCTAAATCCTCTCGCATGAGAATTATTTCAATATTACGTGGATTTTTATTATTTTCATTTACCCTGTCATCTTCACTTCTTTGTCGCATAGCTGCAACCACCGCATCTCGTTCATTTAGTGCTATCCGTGATGCTTCTCTTTCTTGTTCCAGCTGAGCAATGAGGGTTGCTTCTCTTGCTCTTGCGGATTCAAGCTCGGCTTCTCTTTCTCTCGGAAGATCTTCTGGATTCCGTCTCGTCATGTTTGTTTTTAAATGAGCTTCTCTCCGAGCAACTGCTGTGTCCTCTCGTTCTTTACCACTTTCAGCACTGTTAACTTTCGCTTGCTGGTTTGTGGCCTCATCTCGTGGTACTAGCATTGCATTTTTCGTCTTGCGTTTGCCTATATTACAATTATAATTACTAACTCGCGGTTTTGAGTTTCTAGTGTATCGTGTTCCGTAACTAGTAAAATTAATTTCGTAATTGGATTTTTCCATGCATATCAATATAAACAGAATAAATTAACAAATTTTGTTGAAGCGATTATCTATAGTTGCTCGCCAATGTGATATTTTATTATTATTGAGCATTATTAATAATCAAATAAGGGCCATGAGAACTATTTCACTTACAAATTTTATTAATTTATTATCCTCCATCGATATTCCAAACATGGAAAATTTACATACGCACGCACAAATAATGTGATCGGTGTAATTTTAATAGTCGTAATTAGGTGACTCTATTATCAATGGTTTTTCGGCTATATGATTTTACGCGATGACTTCAACGCCGCGGGAACAACAAATATAATGCCATCAATGCGAGACGGACAACGAGGGAATAATTTACTTATCTTGGATCTACGCAACGAAGGCTGATTTCGCCCTGGTTGACCGCTTGTTGCAATCCACCTCTTCAGGTGGTTGAAGAGTAGCTCTTGGGTTCTGTTGATTCGGGCAGCGTAGTCGGGTAAAAACCCGGAAGCAGTTTGGCTCAGTGGTTGTTGCGTGGTCGAGGTCCAGGAAGGGAGAGAGTGCTCCTAGATCCAGCGTCTTGCTCAATAACTCGCACTTTGACCTAGCGCTACGCTTTCTCTCTTTTCGAGGACGCTCGCCGCGCCTACATGACGAACGCGGGAAGTAGGAAGAATAATTCGTTACAAGGTTGATTGATTTCAAAAATTCTTCTTACAACAGTTTTGGTATTTGGTAACGTTATTACTAGGTGAGTATTTTCTTGTTGAACATGATTTATAGTTAAATAATGTAGTTCTTCTCTCCTGCAAGCCCTTGTTACACCAATAATCAACGCAACCTGAAAATGTTATTTTTATATTTAATAAGAAATAATACATAAATATTTGTTTACTGAGGAACATAAGTACCTTAACCACTAGATATTTTTCATCTGGAGTATTCGATAAAAATTCTTTAATGTTATCAGCTGTAAAGGCTTTTGCTTTCTTGGGTGCATAACTTTTATTTTTTTTTTTTTATGAAACTTATCAGCTTTGAATAGTTTTGTAGGCGAATAAATTTTTTTAAATCCAATGTAGATTTTAACATGGAGAACTTGGACCATAAAGTTGATGGAGCCATTTTTTTTGATAAATTACTAAAGTAAGCTATTAACACTGTTTCACTAAACCTCGTTGTTCCTTTCTCGTTCATCCAGTCTTCAAGTTCAGTAAAAGCTTTATTGTAGAGTTTTCTAGATTTATCAGGTAACGAAAACTCAATAGCTTCTTTTGCTTTTTTGAAGATTTCGATTGAAATATTTTCTTGTTCATTATCACTACAATCATTACTGTCAACCATTTCACAGACACTAATTATATTAAAAACATCGAAATGAAAAAACTAATTAAATGGTCCGAAACACGAATGTTTTACATTTGAGCGGAGAGGGAAAATTATAGCGTTGTTTCGTTTTAAGACGGATGTTGGATCCTGTCGCGATGGCGACAGTTCCGCTCTCTTCTTCTTCTTCTTCTTCTTTCTGTTTAGCCTTAGGTCTCGTATGGTCCGAGACTCCGATATGCCACAGCGGATGCGTAGAGCAGTGTCGCTCTCATGAATACTGGATATATTTATAAAGGCGCGGTTTTTGAAATTCTGTGAGTAATAGAAAGAATTTCTTTAATTTTTTATTTGCACACCGACAACTGGAGGCTGTGAAAAAAAGTTACTTTACGCACTAGTGGTAGTGTGCAAAAAATATTTTTCGTATTAAATTTCCTGCGAAAATTTTTTACACAATATTTTTTAACCGTGCCGTTTTTTAACGACGCAGAATAAAGGCAACGGCCTACGACATAGCATTGGAGGGACAAGGACAGCAGAGAGAAAGTCTCCAACATCGGGCTAGGCGACTGATCCACCGACGCAAATAAGGAAAACTGCTGTCCATCGTCGTCAAGAAAGAGAGGGGAAGGGAGGGGGAGAAGGAGAGAGAGAGAAAGAGAGAGATCACCGGAACCCTGCCTTGGAGAGGAAACTCTTTGCGGGGCACAAGCCTCAGTCTCACCGGCTGGTAAAGCTTGCGCTACCACAGAGGGTAGCCGGGTGTGAGCAGCAACGGAGCCCTCTAATGCAATGTGTACTTGCTGCATGTTATCATTTTGTTCCTCGACGCGCTTGAGTAGCAGCTTAGTATTGGTGTTGGGGTCTTTCAATACTCCATTTTGGTTGCCTATCAAATCCTCAAGGGTGCAAACCATGGCTTTTAAATTTGCTATTTCACACTCTGGTCCCTCCGTCGAAATAGTGGGAACAGCGTGTGAAACAGGGCCACTCCCTAAGATGGACTTAAGGTTGTCCAGCTGCTTCTCAAGCATGCCGAAGCGTTGAAAAAAGAGCTCCATTGTGCTCACTGGTATTAAAACATGAGATAGACCCATTAGGCTGTTATCTCCTAGCGGAGGATCCGACGCGTCATTTTCTAATAGCGGGAGAGATGTAGAACTCTCCGTTGTCTTTATTGTATTGTTATGGCACGAACTCACTGCTTCGCTTAACTTGAATTCCCCTGTACTAGTCTGCTCTGTGTCGGTCGGTGCCTGCAACTCTGCCACCCGACCGACAGCAAGAGAGCCAGCAGCAGGCTACTGTCCCGCCAGACTCTTCTGTGCTGACCCGGAGTAACGAGAGCGAATTTAGGTGGGGAGCTCCGCGTGTTCGTGCTGGCGGTGACGTCAGTGTTGGCGTAGAGACCCCCGAAATCTGGCGGGGTCCGCACGGGTTATTGCCTTTGCAAGGCGAGCGGAGCTTCTTGTCACCCGAGCGGCTACCTTATTGCACGGTATTGTGATTGCGCCACACACATCGCATGGCGCGTTTGTTTTCCCCTGCCCACACTTAGAATGACAGGGCCGCTTGCAGGCGGAGCACTTGTTGATGGGTCTTACACATACTCCGCCGCAAACGACACATATCGCAGAGGAAGACGTACCTGCGCTTGGAGAGGGCATGATGGTCTGCTCGCTTTTGTATTTACGTGCTCGGTGTATACACAGGTGTAGTGGTATGGAGCATGTGTTCGTCTATGCGTGTGTTGTACGCGTGAAAAGGCAGCCGACTCCTTCCTAAACTCTCTCAGCGGAAATTAACGTTTTATAAGGTCTCCCTGGCTCGATGGGATGGAAGCATGCACGTGTGCTCCAGTAGCATGGAGTCTGCGAGAGACTGGTTCCGCTAGAATCAGTATAGCGATCGCAGACACATGTGAGTATGTGAAAAGATTAAATAAGTGAGAGCGCCTAGAAAGGCGTGTTGTCACTTACCGATTAAGAGAGAGAGAGAGAAAGAGAGAGAGAGCGAGAGAGAGAGAGAGAGAGAGAGAGAGAACGCCGATACCTGCCGACCCGACCCGCCGCATCTACAAGTTTCGTCACTTCTATTTTATTGAGAGGTACACTAATTAACTTTTAAAAGAAGAAACTTTATTATATCAGGTCTTGCGCTTAAACATTATATTATATTGTAATTTCAGTCGACGTTTTTAATCATTAAGAATATCAATAACCTTCGAAATGGCGTGAATCATGTTTATTTGTTTTTCCGTATAAATTTAGCCTATACTTATTATCTTGGACGTAACACGGTAAACCCTTAACCCTTAAACCCTTAAACCCTTAAACCCTTAAACCCTTAAACCCTTAAACCCTTAACCTAAACCCTTAAACCCTTAAACCCTTAAACCCTTAAACCCTTAAACCCTTTAATCGTAATCAACATATTTTTATCCATCATACCTTAAACTCTAACACCTTAACTCCCAAATCCTCATACTTAAATATGTCATGCCTCTCAACCCTAAAACCGTAAATCTAAACCTTGATTTCCTAAACCGTAAACCACAAACCCTCAAATTTTAAACCCTTAAACGTAAACCTTCAGACCTTGAAGCTTTAAACACTAAACCTAGAAACCGCTACACTTTTATGCCCAAAAAGTCAAAATCCTTCAACGCTCAGAATACAAATGATAAAAGAATGGCATATATAGACAGATTTAAAGGAATCTTATGTTTAAAAATTGTTTAATAATGATGATTTTCATTTGGGTTTAACCTCAAAGCGAATTGAGATAATTCAGGTGTTTTAAGTTTTGCTAAATTCCAAAATACTATATGGTTATCTACGTTCGTTTCAAATAATTTAGTAAATATGCAACTTTTTTCTGTGTACTCATCAAATGTTCTGCCATCTTGATTCACATTTTCGGCTATGAACTTGCAAACAGAATTTATGTTACACTCAGTCATTGGAGTTAAAATGTACTTCGGGTTTAAAGATTAGGCGCTAGTCCAATAGGTATAAGAGCCTTAATAATTATTGCATTTATAATTTCCAGATAATTCTGAAGTTCTGGATTCGTTCCTAAAGACAGCCACATGTGCGGGCATCTGCGACATTGCATGTTGATTTCTGACATGTATTTATGAGTTCACAAATTGGATTCAAAATGTTGATCTTCTCCTCAATCAAATTTTTTGTATTTTCATCCTGTTACGTCATGACAAAGGGTTTACAAAAAGCAAATAAAGAATGGTAATTGAACTTATTGACGACGGACCAAACTCGAAGAACAGGTTAACCCAGAGTATATGTTTAAACGTTTACGAGAATTACGTCGGGTCCATTAAGAAAATCAAGGCTTCCATACATTTGGGAAAACGAAATACTTTGTAATCAAACAAAAGATTTAAAAACAGGTAAACGAGAAGTGTAAATGAGTCAATTAGGCGCCGGAGCCGTCGCATAGATAAACACCCTACCGCAAGATTAAAATGCGAGGCCCTGGGACAATGGATAAAATTGATCGGTGAAAAAAACACATATCACTGAACTCCCTCTAGCTCCCATAAATGTAAATTCTCCTCCTTATCTCCTCCTTAAATTTCCATTATCAATCGGCCAACTTTTCTCATTTCTAGTCTATCATTATCCTACCTCCGTTCCCAATTGCTTTGTTCTTATTGATTCTCCCACCAAATTCTCAATTCCCTCCATCTCCTTAACCGTCCCCCGTATCTCCATATTCTTATATTAAAATCCCTACCTATTATCATATTTTCCTCCTCATATATTGCTGTTCCTCCCACACCTTCAATTAAATCATCTTTTCCATCCTTAATTATATACAGACCAAATATTCAGTGTCCCTTCCCTCACTATTAATTCCGTTTTTACTCACGCGCTCATATATCATTTTTACTTTAAAATACCCTCCTTTTACCCATTCTTTTTTAACTCCTACTCAGAAAAAACACCACTCGCCCTTCTTTCTTACTAACTCTCCTTGCCTGGTAAAAATCTGTACCCAAACCCCTGTGTGACACTTTATTTGCATAAAATTTTTCCCTCTTTCACCCATGTCTCCGATAAACTAAAAAAAAATCCCTGTTTCTATGAAACCCCACACTTCTCTATCCTTACTCTCAGTCCTGCTATATTAAAAAAAATAGTTTTCTCCCCCCCACTCCTTTAACCCACCCCCCTTCATGTTGCCTACCTTCTTATCCTTCCACTTCTGGCTACCGAAATTCTTCCTCTCAACCTCTTTTTCCCCTCTATTTCCCTCCCTATCCTTCACATTTACCCTATCCGAGTCTCCTATTACTCTCTCTATTTTATCACCACTCCTTGTAAAAAAATCCTACTTTTCCCTACCTTAACTGGTATTCCCCTGCTCTTTTCTCTCCTCGGCCATCTATTAATCCTCCTCCTGCTTTTCCTATCTTTGAATGAAAGATGATTTTCAATAAATATTTTTGTTCCCGTCAGTTTCATTTTTCTTTTCATTACTTCTATTTTCTCCTCCCTGCCTAACCTCACCACTATCAAACCTCTGCTCTTCCATACCGCATCAACAGCCCCATTAAATTCAATATTTTTGCTAAAAAACTCCATTGCTTCTTTTTTCATATCCTCCCCTTTGAAATTATACCCGCTAATAACAACGTTATTCTCCCTATCCCTTCTGTCCCTTTCGTTAGCTACTCTTTTATTATTTTCATCTCTCTTCTAAAAGATAGTATTTCCGGTAAAAAATCTTAGTACTTGTTATTAAGAGCCATGTGAAAAATACAATTTTTAGAGATGTTTTCTTTTTTTGAGAGAAGATTTGAAGAATAAATTTTTATAAATTTCAAAGCATTATAGTGTTTATTGATGTAATTTACCAGAAATATTACAAATGTAATCCTATAGAGGCACTCAAGAGTACCTGCACATAGGTTGGTAGATAGTTTCTTATAATAAAAAAACTTAATAACTAAACTTGTAAACTAATATGGAACTAGTTAAACTAGTTTACGTATTTTACTATTTTGTATTTTTTAATACAGATATAACATAATTTATAAAATGGTGAAAAATTAACAATCAAATAGATTCTTTCTTAAGGGGCACAACTAGTGTGATATTTTCAAAAAATCGATATTTTTTTTGCATTTCTTAAAGTTTAATACCTTCAAGAATAACGTACTAAAATTTCAAGGGCAGTTCTTGAATAGTTTTTGAACTACGCCCTTTTAAAGAGCAACTGCTCGACGGCTAAAATTGCGTTAGAATTCTTTAAATGCGTTTTTCTCAAAATAACATTTTTCAAATTTGCTGCAGTTATAACTCGAATATAAATTATCCGACCGACTTGAAATTTTATTTATCTTGTTTTGTACTTGATTCTATGTACAATGGCCCTCCCGTTTTTGAATTGGATGAAAAACGTAAATTTGTCCTGCAAAACATTGTCTGATTTTCAAGTGAAATTTCGAACTTTTGTGCACAACTCCGCCATTTTGTTAAATTTCAATTTTTTTTATTATGGAGGGTCTATTGTACATGAAATATATTTTAGTTTAACAAGAATTTTTTTTTTATTTCAGACACTCTAAGGGCCGCATTTACTGCAGCATTGAAGCAATTTTTTTTTGGAGCCCCGAGATATCACGCATAAATCGCAATAAATTTATTATTTTTACACAAAAAAATTAATTTGTATATTTTAATTGTACAGAAATATACTAACAAAATTACAGAGCTTTTTTGAGCCAGTCACACTAGTTGTACCCCTTAATTTTTTTTTGTTATAGTTTTACGTAAATTGAGATCTTTGAGATCATTAGGAAGACTATTAAAAGTTCTTATTGCTACTATATAGCTAATTTTATTGTTTATAGCTTTGCTAAATTTCGGTAATAGTATATTTTTTACCTCTGGTTCTACTCTTGCTATTTAAATACATTTTTTTTAATTTGTATTACAATAACCTTAACTCTAAGTCTATAATTCAATAACAATAAATAATACTACAACTAACATTAGCAATATGACAATTAATAGGTTTTTTCTAATTGAGATACAATTATTTGGACACTCACTTTATGAAACTGTTTTTTGAAATGGCATTCTATGAAACCATTTTTTTAAATGGCATTGTATGAAAGATTTTTTTGAAATAGACTTCTATGAAAGAACTTTATGAAATAGAATGATATGAAAGATTCTTTTGAATTAGCATTGTATGAAATTGCTTTTTCAAATAGCATTATATGAATAGGAGCCATCGAAGTGATGAACACTGAGAGATGATCTCCCAATAATCTACTGCATCGTTTAAAACAAAGACTTGAGAATAATGATAACCCTAGATTACTTTCAGTTTTTGTTATGGTTTACTTAAATGCTCATTTTAGTACACGTCAAATAGAACGGCATTTGGGAGTCCCTCAATCTACAGCTCGCAGATTATTACGTTCAGTCAATGATCATCCTTATCACATCCTCTGGTATAGGAATTAAGTGAAGTAATTTATGTACTCAGAGTACAGATTTGTAGGTGGGCTCTTGAGATGTTAGATCGGAATCCTGATTTCTTTTGGAATGCTTACTTTTGTAATGAAGCTGCATTCGCTAGAATGGTAGACTTAATAGGTATAATTGCCTTTATTGGTCACCAGAAAATCCGCATTGGTATCGTGAGGTGCTTAATCAAAATCGTTAGAGCTTGCACGTATGGCTCGGCATTTGTAATGGTTAAGTTATTGGAGCAGACATTTTTGAATGTACAACTAATGGTCAAATGTACTCACAATTGGTTATGTTTGTGGGATCAACAAGACGGTGCCCTTGCTCATTATGCTCGTGAACTGCGGAACTTTTTGAATCAACGATTCCCAAATAAGTGGACAGGGCAAGGTTGGCCATTTTTGTGGCTTGCTTGATCACCGGATTTGAACTCACTTAATTTATTTTTATAGGGATACATAAAAGATGCTGTGTATAAACAAACTCCAACAGCAACATTAAATATGATGGATAGAATTCGAACAGCCTGCGAAGGAATAACTCCCGGAATACTTAGAAGTGAATTAAAATCATGTTACTTTGGTGGAAAATCATTTTCCATCAAAGTCACATGATTTTAAGTCTGGGAGCCTCATGTCATATTTAAGACAATTTTCGTTTTTATTAAACCGCCCGGAAATCAATCGAACACTTGCGAGGCCGCCCGGAAATGAGCATGGCTTGGTGGAGAATCATTGTCCACCACAATCACATGATTTCCAAGTCTTACTGCCTCATATCATTATTTGAGAAAATTTTCGTTTTCTTAAGCGGGACAGTAATCGCTAAAGCATTATCTGGGCCACCCGCAAATGTGCATGGATTTGTGAAAAATCATGTTCCTCCAAAGCAAAATAATTTTATGTTTGGCGGCCTCATGTCATTATTTTAGAAGCAAAGCAGATAACAATAAGGTTAAAAAAAGACGTAAGATACTTTATGTGTCGGTGTTCCATTGTGCAATCATCACATCGTTAATTTCATGAATGCGCCATCTGTAATTTTCAAAGCGACTGAGTGCTAATCGTACAGCCGATAATTTGTTTATGTTGATGTGTAAATATTTATATTTATACCAACGGGACATGGCAACATAGCAAATTCTTCTGGCTAAAGGTGCGCCGGTACTGATCACCTTAAATAGTTAATAACTAATTGTAGGATGTAAAATAATTTTTTTTTTATTTTTTCCCACGTACAGCTCGTCACGACGATTCCAACGGTATAATGTAGTCAAAAGTTTCAGATACACCATGTATATCGGCCTAATGGGTTTGCTTTAACCCATCAGCTACCCTTTCGCCGTATTAACGATGGTAAGAATATTTATTTCTTTTTAATTTTTGTTTTGGCTTTTCGCTTCTGCGTAGCTTTTCCGGTAGCAGGAGAACTGTGAGCACATTATTCTCGATAACACCACATGCTCGAACTTGGTGGAATGTGCCGACGCAGTGCGGCATTCTTGCCGAACACGTTAGATAAGCTGACTTCATAATATATTGGAGGACCCCGAGTCTTATTATGTACAGATATCAACCTGGAAGTATACTGGAAAATACGCAGGAAGCATTCGTGCCACCAAACGAGACATAAAATTTACATTTTGTTTGTAGTCTGCATATAGTATTTTTTTTTTTAATTTCTTGTAAAATTAATTATAGATTCAGCATTCTTTAATCTGTATTTATGTATTTCTGCTTTGTTTTGTAATTTGTTTGTGTTTAATTTTCAAACAGCAGAATTACAGGTGAATTCGCAGCATCATCAAGAGCAGTAAACGCAGGTATCGGGGTTTTGGTATCCTTAGCTGCAGGTTCCCGAAGCGAAGACCACTACTAACTATATGGATGAGAGAAAGAGAGAGAGAGAGAGAGAGAGTGGAAGAGAAATGTGAATGAGTGCGAGAGTGTGTGTGTAATTTGTAAGCGATCAGCAATGATAAATGTGTAACATTCGGGTTTTCTATGGTGCGGGAATGGTGAAGAACGCGATAAAAGTCAAGCTCAAGACGCTTGTCTTTTCTACTCACGAATAGGCTCAATACACCTATTGCAATCCTTTTTTCGGATTTGTTCAATACGCAATCCGATTGTTAAATACGCAAATCCGAACTACTCTATTCTGAGCTCAATGCGCTCATTTTCCCCACGCCAATTATTCAATATGCAACTGACGCTATCTATATATAGATGATTTTTCAATTATGGTTGTTCATTCTATCGTGGTATTCGAAAACAACTGTCAAACACGTTTATTTTAATACTAATTAAACTTTATTAAAGGCATAGAAAAATAATAACAAAATTTATAGCATGAACTCTTATTCGTAACGTCGCTCATTTTTTACACTGTAACATAAAAAATACATCATAAAACTTATTAATTTTTATATGAATAACGATTTCGATATAATTCCTACCACTACGTTAAATTACAAAGAATTTCTACATATCTCTACAAAGTACCATAACTTACATATTCGATCGCGGCGCGGCGAGTTCAGCTATCAGGCGCTCATAACGCGCTATAGCCCCCTTTGGAAGAGGCTCGGCTCAGGTCGCCGAGTGAACTGCCGAATTTCATGCGAGACGCGACTTTTAATCGTCGCGAGCGCGCTTGCAGCTGGTAGGAGAAAGTGCTCGGTGGGAGATAGCGCTCGGTGGGAGACAGCGCTCGGTGGGCGAACGCGCTCGGAGAGGGGACGCCTCGGAGCACACTCTCTCGCCGACCGTTGCTGTCGATCGAACGCGAGTATATATAAATATACGAGCGTTAGCTTTTTCTATCGTAACAGACGTGTTTCTTAATCATAAGAAATACCTCTGCTACAAATGTTACCGTAGGGACTTTAAATTCGGCAAATCGAACGAGAGCGTATCTCGACTTGGAGAGAAGCAACATTGTAAACACTGCCATCAGAGAGAACATCCATGCGGTAGCGAGAAAGAGCAGACTACTATGCATGTGCACGAGCAAGCGCATTGCAGGAGAGGGATCCCAGTAGTACGAGATGGAAAAGTCTGATTATTCCGTCCGGCAATGCGGAATATCGGACAGTCGGATCCCGCGCAAGGACACTACGATATTATTTTAAACTTCACGTTAGTACTTATTTTATAATTAGTTATTGCTATCGGCAATAGTTATTTTTATCAGTCTTGCATGTTGTTATCGGTAGAGAAAAAATGTAAGGTATATTTTAGATTACTTTTCGGCGATATTCGATTCCAGAGACACGAGAAAAATGGAGCGGGTTACACTTGCAATAAAAAGTCGATTTATCATTAAGTGAAAATGTGTGTTAACATCACTGCGTCATAGGTTATTGCAAGCTCTGTCGGAAAACCCACTCGAGAAACGAGCCGTGCTATGGGCAACCCGTGCGCAAAGAGCCGATGGCTGAAGAAAAAAAACCGCAATTTATAGGATTCTGTATCTGTGTAATTATTTAATTAAGTAGTTGAAAAAGTTCTAAAACTAAATAAATGTCAGGAAATTTCATGAAAATAAAGAGAATTAATTAGTTTTTAAAAATTTTTAACTACTTGTAACATTCAGCTGGGGATCAAAGCTGACGTACTAAAGAATACACGGATATTGTACAAAGAATAAATAAGTACGTTTATTAATAATTACAGAGTTTACACACAAAAAAATGCCCGTAGCCGGTACGGGCCTTAAGGGCGCCAGTCGCGAATAATATGGAGTAGCGACACTCCAACCTAACCACGAACACGCACGCACAATCACGGCACAACCTCGTCAGGGTGGGGAAGAAAAAGGGAGGGTATCCGCACCCTGTAGCCGCTCTCGTGCTCGCTCGTTAGTCTACACGTCCTGCAGTTCAGGCGGCCTCACACGGAATGCCCTTCCTCCTCTCCAGAGGCGCGCGCTTCGCCGATCTGCTCACGGAGCCGCGCAGTTTGTCTGCTCGCAGCGCTGGCGTTGATCTCCAAGAGCGCCAGTATCGTGTGTTGCGTGTAGTCAGCTGCGGCCTCGACGTAGTTGTCCCCGTCAGCCTTGCCTCCTGCATATTTCGTCCGAAGGAGATCATGAAAACACATCTGCAGGACCAACATAGGAGATCCGGGCACCTCTTGGCAGTTGGCTCCTTTGGTATTACTTCTGTTGTTCCGCTGCCTCCGTTTGTTAGCTGATCGGGGCACTTTGTATATTTTTAGCGTACGAGGTGATTTTGACTCCGCAGCCGAATAGCAACATCATCAGGAGACACTTCTGGAGCCTATAGGATGCTTTGTAGAAGGCCATCAACATGCAGCTGGCTGTCTTCACAGTTTCAAATGTAGGTCAACCTAAACTCTTGCTGTGCTGATATGGTTATCAGGTATTTATATCCTCCTTGTTATTAATATGCTGTTCACCTGATGTTGGCCCTTATTAGTGTTTCTCTTCCTCCTTTAGGTTCGTACTTCTTGGATGAATTTCCTTCTCGAATACTGCAGCCAATAAACACATCTGCTTCAAGTGCTGCGAGAAACTTTAGTGGGGAATGCGGGTGGGATTCTGTGAGGGTTTTAGGCCAATGTATTAACGGTGTAGGGGAAGTGCCGTATATTGTACGTGTCTTTAGCCTTTATTCAGGTAGGTAGGTTAGCTATACTGGAGAGCTCTCCACGGTTTACGATCCTACTCTAAGGACTCCGTGTGAGGGCTTTCCTGTGACTCTTATAACTAGGTAGGTTTGGTACGGGCAGCTTGTCTGCCCCGTTACATACTTAATCACTAATTATAAACCTACAATACTTCAGTCTATAAATTAGCAACAATTTAAGCCCTATTCCGTTAAAATTGATATACCGATGGAACCGGCAGGTTTGCAAAAGTATCTATTTTCATATTTTCCATAAAATAGCTTTATAGTTAATTTTACTGTATAGTTCTTACAAGTCTGAAAACATTAATTAATCAGCTCCAGAGTTTCCTTTTTTAATATTTAGCAAGATTGAGAGTATATACAACTAATAACATAATCCATATCATGTTTTTTTTTGGAAACAAATTGAAAACTTAACAAATTTCCTACAGCATCTTAAAATCTAACAAATCTCTAATATTCTCAGTATGACATTTAATAATTATTAACTAGAGGTTGAAGCTCAGGGCAGTGCGCCGAGTGGACTGATCGCGACAGTCAGCTCCCGCTCGATCCGAGCCGCGCTCGGTCGGAGAGACTGTCTCGGTGGGAGAGTCGTCCCGCGGTGGTCTCCCACCGCGAGGTGGGGACGCTCGGGAGCGCACTTGCTTTCCGGCCGTCGAGGTCGCGCTAACGCAAATATACATATATTATGTCGACGTCCCTTACGAAGAAAATCCCCTGTCTGCATTTTGACGACGAAGAAAATCCCCTCAGCTGATTTTTCGACGAAAACTATCCTTTTTAGAACTTTTGCGGCGAAAACTATCCTTTCTAGTACTTTTGCGGCGAAAACTAGCCTGTCATGTACTTTTGCGGCTAAGAAAATATTCTTGAACGATTTTGCAGCAAATACTATCGTCGCTGGCGTTTTTGCGCTTTATTTAAATAAAATAAACGAAGTAAAATCGCTGGTACACTAATAATTGGCTAATGGTTTTAGTTAACGAATAAGCCAAAAATAAGCCATGAATAAACCAACGGTTGTAGAAAACTAGAATACGTTTTACTGTAATTGCATTTAAGATATTTTAATAATTACGTTTAACATTAATCTGTATAAAAAAAAGGATAACACTGCTGGAACGGGGTGATAGAGGGTGGCGGTGTTGTCTGTGTCACTCCAAGCCTCTTGCGCCACCTAAACTTTTTTGTTTGCGCTGAGCGGCCGGGCGCGAAACGTCCTTCCGCTCCGCAAAATCGACGTGCTCTTCACTTTAGCAATTTTTCTAAAAAATAAAATTTTATTTGCGGGAAAAAAGCTTTGCTTTTTTCTTAAATAAAATTTTATTTTTTAAATCTTTTTCGTGGACCTGAGTCCACGAAAAACAAAGGGAGATTTATTCAGTCGCGGTATCTGTATGCCAGAGGTTTGCCATGTTCGAAGTGTGACAGAGTACTGATGCAGCATCGTCAACCCTTAATCTCGATTTTTTATTTAAAAAAGAAGTGTTGCCACTCTGAGAAAACTTAACCTCTAATTTATTAATTTCTAATTAATTACTATAAATTAAATAAGCGTTTTATTTTAAATTTTGGCTCGAGTAATACAATTTTAAATATTTTTCTTAGGCTAAATGCACTTTTTTTTCTCTCAAGTTTTAAACTTTTTGCAATAATTTATTGTAATAACTAATAAGACTCTCTGTCCCTTTTTAACTTACGTACTAAACCATATAATTTTTTATGTAAAAAACGGGTCAGTGACAGTATGAATTTAACATGCAAGAGATATGATATTATTTGTTTTTTGAGTTTTGCTTCTTTTTGTTTATTATTTAAATAAATTAATAAATTATTAATAACAATAAAATCACTATTTTTTTTTAATTTAATTATTTTTAACATAAAATGGCTTTAGGTTCTGTAGATGAAATGTACCTCTTTTTTTTATTTTTCTCATTGTATAATAAATAAATATTGGGACTTAATTTATTTATAATTTTATATGATCCCTCGTATACATTAAAGAACTTAACGATTCTATTCTCTAATGTATCGGACATATTCAAATCTTTTATTAAAACTAAGTTATCATTTTTAAATTAAAAGTGAGCAATTTTTAAATTTTATTTATCAGCTCATGCGTTGAGCTTTTGCTTTATATTTTCGCGAATTCGGATGAAATTAAAAATCTACTTATCCGTTTTCTTTTCTTTAAAGAGAACACAAAAGAAAATCTGAATTGGCAAGTACATTAACATAACGATTGAAATAAATTTTTTTCTCAATGAACTTACTTTGTCAATGTCAGTTTTTAAAAATAGTATTTGAATTTTTTTCCTGTGTGCTCAATCAACATTTAAGCCAGAGGGTAAACATTTTTTTCATCAAAGAATCTACGAGAGAATTATTTTATAAGATTGTAGGAGATCTTTTTCGTCGGAAAATTCAGCGAGGGAATTATTATCGCCGCAAAAGTATAGAAAGAGATCTTTTACGTCTAAAAAATCGTCGAGGGGATTATTTTCGTCGCAATAGTATAAAAGGAGATCTTTTTCGTCGAAAAATCATCGAGGGGATTATATTCGGCGCAAAACTGAAAAGAGATTTTCTTTGTAGGAGGCGTCGATATATATGCGCGTTGCGTACCTACTTATATTTAACAAAACTATTGCTCGATAAATGTACGATATTATCCGTTCGAAAAAATTTTTTGACGAACGATGAAAGGGACTGTTTTTTCAAATACAACAAGCAATACACGGAAACAATGAGCGCAATATCGACGGGTTCGAGGGTATGTTGACTCATCTAACCGACGTTGATATAAGGGAGTATACTAAAGATTCGCGCTAAAAAGGCAAAACTTTTGCTGAAGCACTGGCGTTCCTATGAGCTCAATGCGCTCAAATGGAACGGAGAGTATAAAAAACTCATAAAACCAATATGTAAATTATCGGACTATTAAATCGAAGACGGTCTACAAAGGAGTCCAACGTTAACGAGTTCACTTTTATTGCCCGAATATGCAGTGACAGGCCCTTGGCAATTGCTCAATACAAGGATTTTAGCGCGGGGCGGAAGGCATACTCATATTAATAAAGACAATAAATCAATCAACGAAAAGTGCAAACGGCAGTAAAACTCACAGGAAACATATTTTTTACGCATGACTTTGGCGTTTACCCTGGTTATAGGTTTGACCACAGGTTTTCCCCGTTCCACAGGCATAACCCTGGGCAAATGCGGAGTGGGAGTAGGGACGTAGGGCGGAGGAAGAGATCTGCCGGCAGAGAAGGCGAGGGAAAAACGCTTGGCTACAGGTTGGGTGGGGTAGAGCCGTGTCCTCCCCCCGCTCGGTAGTAGGCAATAACAAGAGTCGGCAGGTAGTACCAGGCCCAAGGGCTGTACGAGATACTCAAATAAAAAAAAAAAAAAAAAAACAAGGAGGGGTGTTATTCCACCGAGGGACAAAGAGAGAACGAGAGAGAACGAGAGAACGAGAGCCGCACAGAGCCGTACCGCCGCCCCACGAGAGAGAGAGAGAGAGAGCGAGAGCAACAACGAGCCGTAGCACCGACCCCCGCCGAGCGACACCGAGGGGCCCTTACATGCCAAGCCGCTCAAACTGCTAGCTGCCGCCACCTGTAACCTTCGGTATCCGTAAAGGTACAATTTCGACATTATTGCAAGGCGTTGAGACCTTTTTTCGTAAATACGCGTTTAAGCGAAACTTGTATTATTTTGTAATTCAAAGATTTAATTATTAAAGAAAAATTAAAAAGGTAATAGTTGGATAAATCATTTATTAAAATCTTGATAAATTTAACCTACATTTCCTTACACCTGGAGGTAACACTGAGAACGCATCGACAGGTCATTTCAGTTCGCAAAATTTGTTGAGACGAACGAGTCACCGCGCCTGTGATGTCCCGAGCGACACCGCTCACCCTCAATTTTAAAATTTTTTTTTTTTCTTTCTCTCTCTTTGCTGCAGAGCATTTCACTTGGCCGGATGGAGAGCTCACATCGTCAGCGCGACGATAGCGATATGGCGCGTGCGCAATACTTGACGCAGCGGCGATCATCGCGCTTAATTTTAGTTTTATAAAGAACCTTATGCTTTTAGTTTGGTTTGTCTTTAGAATAAATTTTGTTTTGTGAAACAGCTTGCGCGAAGGCTTTTTCACAAAAATTCTTTTTCCTCTCGTAAAAGCGAGAAGGATATTAGAATGCATTGTGTACGACAAAGACGGCTAGCGGGTCGGCTTTCTTTGGTTCCCAGCGCCTTCCTGGGTCATGCCGGCTGCGCTGCAGTTTCGGGTATCCCGGGAGAGCGCAGGAATAACGCGAGCGCTGCGAAAGTCGAGCGCGACTCTACTTAGCTTCGTCGAAATGTATGCGATAAGAAATATCTGTCGTAAGCGGCCGACGCTATTTCAGCATCGGCCGGTACTCGATCCGCACCATAAGAGAGAGATAGATAGATAGATAGATAGATAGTCTTTTATTCGCCTTTAAGGCAAAAAATATATAAATACATATAATAAATAAATACTCATAAATATTACAAAGTTGCATACAAAATATGTCGTGATACCTTATAGAGAACAATAACTTAGATAGATAATAAATAGACAGTCGGTGAATTCTAGGTCCTAGATTGTTAATTAAATACAAACTTACAAAAAATTTGCGCCGAATATAATCCCCTCGCTAATTTTTCCGACGCAAAAGTACTAGAAAGGATAGTTTTTGCCGCAAAAATTCTAAAAAGGATAGTTTTCGTCGAAAAATCAGCTGAGGAGATTTTCTTCGTCGCCAAAATACAGACAGGGGATTTTCTTCGTACGGGGCATCGATATGATCATCCCTCCTAACTCCGTAAGCATATCTCCCACATGCATTGCTGAATCATTGTAGTCGAATTCGCTGTTCGTCTGTTGCGTCTAATGTCACAACCGTACAGTAGTCCAGGTGTGGGAGGACTAGAAACTCGACTAGTCTCCTGCGCAGTGTTTCAGTAGTGCAGCCCCGTATGAATCGCAGACTGTAAAGAGCTTTATTGACCTTACTGGTGATGTAGTCTATCTGTGGTTTCCACGACAATTTTTTTGTCCAGTATAACACCAAGACTAGTGACTTCACTGCTGAACGGAACACATACTCCTTCCTTCAGCTCAACACCAGGTAAGTAAGGGTCAATAGAAATGTAAATGACCTTACAACCTGTTAAGGTCATTTACATTTCTTATTGAGCCAAAGGAAATTGACTTTGTTTTGCTGGCGTTGAGCCGGAATCCGCAGCACGCCGCCCACTCAGCCACCTTTTGTACTGCAAGAGACAGTCGAGTCAGACCTTCCAATATTCCCTCTTTGGTAGTATGGAGGTACATCTGGAGGTCGTCTGCATAAAATATGGTCTTAACGTCTATGTTATACCTTGCTAAAATCAAATAATAAAAGAAAAGTAATTTTCTTCTTATCTATTGCCATGCGTACGTCGTCCGTCAGTTTTAGTAGTGCAGTAGACGTGGTTTTCACGAACGCCAGTCTGGAAGGGATCTAGCAAATTATAAATTTTGAGATACTCCGTGATTTGGTCATGGGTAATCTTTTCCAGAACCTTGGAAAGGAAGCAGAGTAACGCTATTGGGCGAAAATCCGAGGATGCTGTTGGAGCTACTTTTTTTTGCAGGGCTAAAACCTGCGCCTTCTTCCAAGCCCCCGGAAAGATGCCTTTGGCAAAGGATGAGTTGTCAAGCCCGACGAGATATTTACCGATGGTAGGAACAGCCTTAACGGCTACCGATTGGGGAATTCCATCCTCCCCTCTCGCTTGCGAGGAGAAGTGCAATATCGCTAAGACCACATCGTTAATATTAATAGTATTGAAAGTAAAATCTTCCTCATTCGCAATATTTATTTGATTTATAGCTTCACTGATGTTTCCGCGGGAGGGGATGAAACTCTTGTAAAATACTCATCGAGAGCATTTGGGGTAAATCCGTGAGATCCTTCCTCCCTTCGCTGAGGGAGGAGGCCAAGGTTGTGATGTACGTTTGTATCTTCTGAGTGTTCCGTTACTTCTATTGACAAGTTGCCTCAGCTGCAAACCAAACCAGGGAGCATATGCCCATGCAGGACTATGTGCATGGCGTGTTCAGTGGCAAGACGCTTGATGGTGTTCGCATCGTCCGATGCCGTCAACAGATCAGCATTTAGGTCCCCCAATATTATCTTATGGCTATATTCAGAGACCAAGGACTGCAAAACCGGAAAGAGATTAGAGTCTCGTTGAATTTTTATTTTTGTAGGTCTGTAGATCACCCCCACGAGAATGGCAGGGCCACTCCCCTTCTGCACGGAACAGAATAGATATTCGGGTATTCTAGGTTTACCTGGGCCCTCAGTATTTGATGTATCTAAAATTTTCACTGTGTAATCCGTCCGAACAAAAAGGAGAATGCCCCCCTCCACTCACGTTACGGTCCTGCCTAAAGATGGAATATCTAGGGATCCGAATGAGGCTGTTATCAACCACCGGACCCAACCACGACTCCGCGATAACACAAACATGGAAGGAGGGATGACCCGCAAGGAAAAGACGGAGTTCTCCAATGCGCGCCCTGATAGAATGAACATTGAAAAATCCCGCCCTGAAGGAACCCTTCCCACTCCTTTCCACCACCGACCGGGTGTGATCAAAGAGTTGCCCCCGATTTGTTTGTCATCGTTACTCCTGGAACTGCGGTAGAGGCAGAGGATGTTGAGTCCTTAGATGGTAGATTATTTTTTTGAAGGCGTCTGCTGCTCTGCAACCAGAGCAGCAGTTGGTGAACCGGTAGCAGGCGTCTGCACTTCCTCTATTTCGCGCGATTCTTTCGTGCCTTTCTGGAGCAGCGAGCGTGAGCTGGAGAGGGGAGCTCCTCGTGCTCGCGCTAGCTGCGGTGCGGGCGTTGACGCGGGGATTACTGACGACTGGTGGGGATTCGCGCGGGTCGTTGTCCCCGCCAGGCGAGCCGAAATTCAGGTAATCCTCGGCGCGGCTGCCTTTGTTTCGGTGGTAGAGTTATTCGCGCGACAATATCATACGGCGCGTTTGTTTTCCTCTGCGCACATTTAGAATGGCAAGGCCGTTTATAAATGGAGTACTTGTTGAAAGGCCTAACACATACTCCTCTGCAAACGACACATGCCACAGAGGAAGGCGTACCTGCACGTGAAGAGGGCATGATGATTTGCTCGATTCTCGATTTTGAACAGTTTGTGTGTGCAGCGTGAGTTCGGCCCAGGATGTCTGCGTGTGTGCATTTGTGCGCGCGAAAAGGCAGCCGGCTCCTTCCTAACATCTGTCAGGCGGAACTGATGTTTTCTATGGGCTCCCTGGCTTGTTGATATAAAGCCGTTCCGCTGGAATTGGTATAGCGCTCACAGATGTATTTACATATGTGAAAAAGATGGTAAAAGTGAGAGCGCCCGGAAAGGCGTGTTGACACTTACCAATCCAGCGAGAGAGAGAGAGAGAGAGAGAGAGAGAGAGAGGTAACGCGATGGTTTAGAAATGCTGATCTGACCATTGCTTTCTTCCATCTTGGTGCGATGACAAAGTTTTTCAAGTCAGTCGCCAACCAAAAGACCGACGAACAGGTCGTTCTCGAAAGCGCTGGCTCCTCCGAGGTGCAAACTCCGGAGTTTGCAGCTACCGCGTCGACTGGCCGGCGCAATCGAGCGGTTTTGGCTCGCCATGATTGCGTCTGTGTTTTGCGTTTTTACTTGGTTTTCATTCTTTTCGGTAACCGAAGTTAATAAAGAAGCATTAGCGCTATTTTGAATTTTCTTCACCCTCTGCACTATCACCCGTCCGCTCTCCATCCCATTTCGCCATTTTTACTCTGCGTACTCACAGCCCAGCAGCGAGCAGCAGCCGCCGAAATCCAGTTGCGCAGCCCCGCAGCAGGTAGCAGCGTACGCGTTGGTCGCCGCCAGCGCCTAAGGTAAGTGACGACGACACGGTGAGCGAATTGTGACTGCGAGGCTCCGGGGAAAAACCCATAGGCAAAGACGGGCTTTGGATTCTTTAAGCTTAATTCAGGCAAGTGGCTTGAATCGAGTGCCATGCGTGCGAAAATTTTGTGTCTCAAACGTTCGGAACGTAACAACTGGTGACAGCGGCGGGATCTTTTTACCGCAATTTCCTCGGGGAAAGTAAAATTATCGAACTCATAATGCCCGGATATGCACGAGTGTATGGAGTGCGTGGTATGCTGAGTGAAAGAGAAGCGTAGTAAATTTTCAAACGATTATTTATTCAGAATTAAACAATGAAGAGTGAGAGTAAGGAGGGCATTACGATGAGTGTAGTGAGAGAGTCGCAATTCAACAGCCGAGACCGACTCGCGACAGATGTACGCGTTCAAGCTGGGAGATGTAAGAGTCAGCGCGCCGAGTAACCAAAAAGGGGTAGCACGGGGAAGTGCGCAGAGAGAATATGCTTTCGGTTAATCTTTCAATTGTTGTTTAAAAAAAAGAAGGGAATGAGAGTCGTTCTTCGTGAATCGACCGCAAATATGTACGCTCGGGTAATCGCGAAGCCGTACAGTGAGAATGTGAAGCGAGAGAGTCGGGTAACGCAATGATTGCGTGGCGCAGTTTCTTTCTAATCAGAGGTTTTTATCAAATTTTTCGGTTTCTGTCGTTTTTTCTTATTATACTTTACGATGCTGTTATTTTTCGGTGAGAAGTAGCTGCAAGAGTAACGTCTAAGTGTGTGCTGGCATACGTGTATAGAAGCGTGTATACAAGTGCCTAAAAGGGGATGATGGGGGACGACAGGAGCGACGATAGCGACCGGCCGATCGCTCAGCCCGATGTCCGCAAGATTCCAGTCGACGTGAGAAGACGCAAGGAGCTATAAGAGCGTCCGAGCGATGCATCGAAGAAATGTGCCAGATTGAGGGACCGGGCGCTTCGTAGTTTTTGAAGTTATATTTGGTTCGACCTAAAACCAATGGGATTTTGAAGTGTTGTACATGTATAAAAAGTCTATAAAATTCCCATCTGCAAATATTTGCATATGTAAATAAGGGAGTAACAAATTCGCACGTATTATGCGCGCTGGACAGGGTTGGCAAAGATAGCAGATGAAATTACCCCCGCACCTAACTTCACGGTCGCCCTTTATGCACAGAAGGATTACAGTGTTAGAGTGTTAAACTTATCCAACACAGAGGGAGCTGAGAAACCAGGTCTCCCTGAATACCTTTTCTGAGCTGTGCAGAAGGGGAGGCTCTGGTTGGTGTAATTTATAGACCACCTAAAATTAAGATGCAGTGTAAGAGATTTTGGCCTTCTCCCCAAACGCGAAGAGGTGTTAATGCACATTCCAGCCGATAATATTAATGACGTAGTCCTTGCAATATCTCACTTCTCCTCGCAAGCGAGGGGAGAGGATGGTATACCTCAATCAGTTATAATAAACACCCTGCCAAGCATATATACGCACTTTGTTAACACCTTTAACTCCTCTTTCGCAATGGGTGTCTTTCCAAGAATCTGGAAGAAGGAGCAAATAATTGCCCTGAAAAAGAATGTTTCTCCAAATTCTGTCAAAGGATCTGGAAAAAATTGCCCATACCCAAATCACGAAGTATATTACGACATAAAACTTCTAGACCCTCTCCAAACTGGTATTTGTAAACCTCGGAGCGCAGAAGGCAGCATTGCTAAAGTTGAAGGACGACATTCGCATGGCCATTGCCAAAAAGAAGCTATCATTGCTACTTCTCTTTGACTTTAGAAAGGCATTTAATACGATTTCGCCTACTAAATTGCTATCTAAGCTCAGGCATCTTGACTTCTGCAGAATGGCTCTTCTGTGGATTAAATCTTACTTACAAGACCGCTCGCAGACTGTGGTTACTCAAAAATAATGGTTGTTCTGATTTCATAGAAACAGATCTGAAAGTTCCAAAGGGATCTGTTCTGGCTCCTCTTCTATTTTGCCTGTATGTCAATGACATCAAAGATACACTCAATGGCCTCACAATTAAACATATTTTTTATGCGGATGACCTTCAAATATACCTTCATACCACCAAAAAAGGATTTTTGGAGGGAGTGGCTCGGCTATCTCTTACTGCAAAGGAAATGGCAGAGTGGGCTGAGTGCTCTGGACTTAGGGTTAACACTGGCAAAACAAAGGCTATATTTTTCGGTTCTAACAGATATGTTAATGATATGTTAGAAAGGGACTTGCCAGGAGTTGAGCTTGGATAAGGAGTGTTCATCCCATTTAGTAATGAGGTTATAAGTCTAGGGGTTGTACTAGACAATAAACTTTCATGGAGGCTGCAGATTGACGCCATCATAAAAAAGGTAAATAAAGTCCTGTATTGTCTGTGGTTTGCAAGGGCCTGTACCACTGAGCAGCTCCGCTGGAAACTTGCTGAGTGCCTTGCACAACCTCACCTTGACTACTGCTCTGTACTATACCTCAAAACAACGGACGAGCAACGTATTGGACTACAAAGATAATGTAATGCTTGTGTGAGATATGTTTGCGGAGTTAGGAGGGATGATCACATTTCACCCTACAGGTGATGTCTGGGATATCTATGAGGTGCAAGATGCTCGCCTGTGGAACTTTCTTCCGTCCTCTATTTGCCATCTGCCTTTTTATTCAGCTTTTACAAGAGCGGTGCGCCAATATATAGGTGTTTGGACCCCTAGCCTCCATGCTCTCTTGTATTAAATACTTCACATAGCCTAAATTCCTAGTCAGCCAAAGTTGCATTCTACTTTGTTTTATAAGTATTTATTTTCTGTATTTTAGAATTATTTATTCTCTTATACTATGATGTGCTAGGTTATTGAAAAATGCTGTGATAGCGCGGTGTGATTAACCTGGCGGCCGGGATTTTTTTCGTTGATATATGACTACTTTGGTGGAATACTTCCATATAATCATCCTCCAATGGTCCTTGAATGTGTTCGAATTATGGCACCACCACATTATTTGTATAACTTAATTAAATCTGGCGTTCTTTTAATATCTAGATAAGAAAATGGCTTAACGATCTTCTTGCCTTTAGTCTATAAAGCCTATAAAGCTGTATAAAGCCCCTGCGCCAACGTCAAGGTCCTGCGATACCTAGCAGAGGTACGATCCCGTAAATGTGATTTAAATTTTCCGATACGTGACTATTTTTATTAAGTAACTGGAGCCCTGTTTTTAAAAACATTGTGACAAATTCTTTAACATCTATAGAAACTAGAAGCTATTATTTATCTGTGTGATATGGTTATTATATTGTTATTAGAAAAGCATAAATTTTTATTTCCAGCATTTTTTCAACGGATATCAGTTTTACGTGGTCATCTGAAAATTCAAGCTATTGCCACTTGTTTTTACTTATGCATGAATTCATCTGGAATCCTGTATGCATCGGTTAGTATTTGCTTTTGTACGTTTCAAGAAATTTATAAATAGTGTAAACATTAAATTTGAAATTATCTACTAAGTAGTATATTTTGGCACCCGTCAGGCAAGATCTAGAGATTTTTGAATCGATTGGAAACATTATAAATATTATCACTATTACTTAGAGCGCTTAGAAACAAACTCAACCGATCTAAATGAAATTTATCAGAAATGCTTTGAATATTAATGCATGTGAATTTGAGTTTCAGAAACTCAAAAATTGTTGCGAAATACATCGTGCGATTCAACAACTGGTATAGAAAGTGCGAAATTGGCGTCATCGCATGAGAATATACAGGGTGATTCATTTTAATTGCCCCAGGCAAATATCTCGAAAAGTACGGGAGATGGAAAAAAACGTTAAAAGTAAAAGTTGTAGGGTTCAGAGGGGGAAATCCAATGGTGACCTTGACCATGACCTTGGGGTCAAGTTTCAAGGTCATTTCAAAGTCAAAGTAGTTTTTTTAAATAGGAACACCAACTTTTGACCTCGGAAATTAAAAGAGCGGAAAATTTTACATTCAAGCATGATGTTATGTCATGGGGTCCAGTTGACCTCTGCAGTCGCATCAAGGTCAAATCAAGCTGTCTACACAATTGGGTCAAAAACGCAATTTTATTATTAACGTTATTTGATAGATTAGGTATGATTTTAATAGTAATTTTTTTCCCTACGTTTAAAAAAACACGTATTTATATTATTAATAATTATTTAAAAATATGAAATTTTGAATCTATTGATTACGCGCCATTTATCTTATATACGAGTAGCAGAAGCCTTGTGACGTCACGATCATAAAACGAGTAAGATTTAGTTAACAGTAAAGGTGCAGCTCTTAAAGAAAAAAATAATTTTTCAATAATTATGAATAATTCAACTATTGGAGATCCTAAGTTTAAATTACCTAGTAGTTATCGATCATGTTTCGTGCCAATGTGCAAAAATAATTCAAAAAAATTCGCTCGTCGATCTGATAACCCACCTAATTCACATTTCTATTGCTGCCAAGACCATTTTATCGTAAGTATAATTATAAATTAAAATCTGTAAAATTAATTACATATAATTATACATCTGTAAAATTAATTACATATAATGTATATACATCTAACCATAAATGGCATAACATAACCTTAAAGTATGAAAAATTATATGAGGTTTAAGTTGTTTGGAGCTCCTATAAAAATAAAGTTGAATACTGTACCACGAATTTTTGATTGCCAGCCAGATCGTTCTACAGCTGTGAAACCTTTACCAAGATCAGCATGTAAAAAATTACAGCATGCAAGGGAGATAAAACAAATTTTAATGAATCAAGAACATTCTGAAGGCCAGTTGCGATTACATGATGAAAACAGGGAAAATTCTGAAAATATATATGTAAGAAGGGAAAATGAATGCAGCATACTTAGTAATTGCAGTTCAGATGTACAGTCATCTGATGAAAATGTAGTTTTTCATTAGCTACGTTTATCACCTCCAGAGGTATTAACAGTAAAAACAGATACAAATATTATTCTGCCCAGTAATGCATCGGTTACATCTAAAAACAAGAATAAAGCTACTCAAGTCTTTATGGTCGTTAAAAGTCCAAGAAAACATTTCAGAAGTGTTGCAGTTCAATGTGTACCAAAAACAGCTTGTAACTTTACTGAAATAATCAATGATGTAAATGATGCGCCAAAGAAGAGTTTACAAGCAGAAGTAAGGAAGAACAATATATTACCCATAAAAAATATTGAACAATTTAATGCAGAGTTGAATACGTACTCGAGTACAAGTGTTAGTGCTACCACTGGAAGTAAATATAAAGTGTTATCAGGAGAATCTTATGATGTGGAAGGCTGGAATGAGAATTTGAAAATAAATTCACTAAACATAATAAATTACTTTATAAGTGTTGATTCAAAAAGGCACATTGGTATTCCTAAAGATTGGTTATGGATTATTGATCATTTGCAAGTGACAACAAATATAAGCAGAGATGACATCAAACTAACGCTGATGAAGATAAGGCTGAATGATACATTTGTAAGACTAAGCAATCAATTTGGTATGAGTACAACAAAAACTAGTCATGTTTTTAACTGTAGTGTTCAAAAGTTAGCTGTTCTATTAAAACAGTTTATTTTTTTTTCCTAAAAAGAAAAATGTTTTACGGGCTTTGCCTATTGCTTTTCGAGCAAATTTTTCTGATGTGCAAGCTATTATAACTGCTTTTAAACATGTTGAGCATGTATCGTTTTTTATGAACTCGTAAACCATAAAAATATTAATTTCAGGTAAATTTCCTGAATTAGCTTTCACAAATCCGGGTTCAAGCTTCATTATACAAATGTTTTTAATGAGCGTACGTTTAAAATTATTAAATAAGTTCAATATTGAATGCGACCGCTACGTATTTCCTGGATAACTATACGGTTACTTTGTGATCGTGACGTCATAATCTCTTCGGCCAATCAGAATCGAAGATCAAAGCGTTTAAAAATCACTTTAAAGAGTATGACTTTAAATAAATTATAAAAAAGTATTTAAAAATTATTAAATAATTGTAATTATGTACATGTGCTTAGAATTAATCAGAAATTATATACAAAAATTTTAAACCACTTTGTTAATTTTTTTTTTACCCAATTCGTAGGCCAATATCTTGAAAAAAGCAAGGTTGAGAAAAACTTTAAATACCAATTTCCCCCTCTAAACCCTATCACTTTTACATTTAACGTTTTTTTCCATCTCCCGTAGTTTTCGAGATATTTGCCTGGGGCAATTAAAATGAATCACCCTGTATAATTAAACTATCACGAATTCGTTGTCAAATATCTACCTCTTATATTCTGCACAGTTGAACATATTTATTCCGATTCCACATGTACTTCGTAATGAGATAAAAAAATCAATAGATTTAATAGACAATATTAATAGCCTTTGCTAATTTCATGAATGATCGTTAATGAAATAAGCAGTGCATCAATTCTTATCCATACCACAGCAACTCCTTTTCAATGAATTTAACTATACTAATAATTTATATTACGGTAATACACTCCCCTTCATATGCTTATGCCACCCTTGCGGGCAAAAAGCTGAGCAGAACAAAGTTTTAGATATTCGCGAAAAATAATCGCAGCTTCCAAATTCCGACGGCATTATTTTCTGGGAAGCAAAAGCTTTAGAAAAGTACATTTACAATTAAAAAAAATAAATATTCCTTTTTTTATTAATATTTATCAACTAATAAAAAGTCAAAAAGTTTAACTCTCATAAAAGTCCGTATAGTATTTGAACCGATTATCGGATCTCAAAAGTCTCAACGGTATTTGAAATATTATGCTTTCAGCATGAAAATGCGGTATCGCGCAAATTTATTCAATCAATTTTAACGGAATTATCAACATACTAGTAAAAAACCGATCGTTTTTATTTCCAAACATCTCAAAAATAGTAAAGATAGAAAAAAAGCTAAAGAAGAAAAAGATGTCTTTTGAAGTGAAAAACCTAAATTTAAAGTCAAATCCGGTTTCTGAAAAAAAAATTTTTGTCGGTTTTTATGGATTTAAAAAAATTATAATTTATTATTATGTTGAATGAATATTTTAAATACATTGAATAAACAAAATATAAACTATTTATTAAAACCAACAATAGAGTAAAAATATGTAAAATTATTTTTATAAATAATTAAACAAAAATATCAAGAATAGCATTTTTATATAATGTAACGGGGTTGTGTTTTTGTGTTTGTCTCATGAAGAAGACCTATTCCTCCACGAGACACGGTGCAATGAGGCACGTACGAGTGCCCCGCGAGGGTCTTATCTCGGGGTGCGCGCGAGCACCCGACGGCGAGCTCGTGTCGCCGCGGCCCGTACTCGCGTGCTGATGGCTAGCGCGTCCCTTGCGCTTGCGCCGCTGCCTTTCAGCTAGACAGCTGGTGCCGGCCGCTCAGCTCTACGGGAGAATGGCCATATCAGAGAGGTTAGACGATAGGGATGGGATACACCCTGGATGTCCATTAGTCCTGCGGACTACCTGAAGAAATGACACGATTCAGTAGATTAAATATCGGAGGGCTTTATAGCCTTTGCGAAATAAAATACCGTCCCGTGTCCCGGGGAAGTTAGTGTGTGCTGAGCACGTGGGCCGAATGCCCCGAACGTTGCCGAGCGCGGAGCAACGGCTTTGCTCCGCGTAATCGAAACCTCGAATTTAGAGCAGGCCGCCTGCCTGCTCCGCGCTGTTCACAAACGCTGTGGCCTCGGGCACGCACCCTTGGCCCGCGACGCTTTGTTGACGTGCGGCTCACTAGCCCGAGCCGCGACTCTTGCCCGTGTCAACTGAGAGAGAGAAAGCATTGCCGGGTACTCGCGACAAAAAGAGCCGGCGGTACCTGCGGATGGTACGGTGCGTTTCGTGACGTATTCCCTTGTTGTTAAAAACCGTCAATCGCTCGATTTTTGAACTCCGCCCCGTTATCGGAGATGAAGACTTCGTGTGTTCCAAACCTGAGTCAGATGCATTCTCTAAATTCCACAGGTATGGCCTCGCCTGTAGCGCGGAGGAGTGGAATCACTTCCACTCACCGAGTGAATAGATCTTGAAACATCAGGACGTACTCGTACCCTTTTTGCGTCCTGGGTAGCTGGATCATAATGTCTCCCGCGACATATTGACAGGGTCGTTCTATGACCCTGCGGTCCATGAGTCCCGCCGGCGGCCTTTGCTCAGTTTTTATCTGCTGGCAAGTCTGTCATTGCCGCACGTAGTTGGCTATGTATGCATGCGTGGCCAATAATATTGGCGGACAATCCGTGCGAGAGTCTTCTCTCGCCCCAGGTGTCCTGCGGTGGGGCTATCATGGCATTCTTGCATGATACCCCGTTGCCTTTCTTGGGGAATGACGAGCTCCCACGCCTCGTCGTCTTTCCCTAAGACTCCTTGCATGAGTTTGTTGGAGTTGTAGTAAAACAGTCTACCCCCGACCCACTTCATCTTCGGATCTGTGAGTGGTTCCTCCTTTGCTTTCTTTAGTTGTTGGAGGTACCACTCATCCTGCGAGTCCTCCAAGCCTTTCCAGTCTGTCGTGTGCGCAGCCCCCTCGGCGCCGGATAGCTTAGCAGAAATCTGCCCAAGTTCTCAAAGGTTTGTAGGAAGAACTCCACGTCTTCCCCTTGTCTGGCCGTGATCCTGACATTCCACCGGCCGACTATACGGCTAGGATCCTCGTGACCCCTGCCTGTGCGATTCATATCGCCGTTGGAAGGACCAATATAATCTCTTATGGTCCTCCCGTTGTTGAAATGCGCCCATGTCCTTATTTCACGTAGCGGATCTCTCCTTTGTGGGTTCTGGACGGCGGAAGTGCCGTCCAAATTGCGGTCGAATGCACATTGTATTCGACATAGAGACCTCAGCTGCTCGACCTCCCAAGTTAGCTGATCTACTCTGCTCGTTAGGGTCGCAATGGTCTTCGCCTGGGTCGACACCGTGTACGTCAGATCTCTGTATCTGAAGTTAGATTTTTTGACCGCCTGCTGTATCCTCTTCAGCACCGTTTGTAGGTCTGCGACCTTTTCCTCCGTAGTATCCTCTACTGATTTTCGCGTGACTTTACTAGAAATTCTTGCTTACAAATTAAGCGAGAAAACGAAATTTCTACTTAGAATTTTCTCCCCAACGTGCTTCGAGTGTTAGTAAATTACAATTCTTGTAATATACATGTGTTAGCTATCTAGCCAACACGAAAGGTTCCTTTTGAAATATGGTACATTATATATTGAAGAACTTGAGTACTAGGATTGCATAGTCTTTGCGAGTCATGTATTAGAAAGTTCTCAGTGAGAATGAAACGAGAAATGTTGAATATTGTACAATATGTAATGAGTAACAATATCCAACATTGTAATTTGTTGTACGACTCTTAGTTGTGGTGTACAGGGGTCACAAAGCTTATCCCGAATAAGTATTTGTTACGTAATGCGCAGCGCCCTCACACAGACATGTATACGTGCGCTTCCCACTCTAACACTACTTATCGGGAGCAGCAGAGGCCGCTTGAGGCAGCTTGAGGGAGTTTCCAGCACAACGCGCGATTCTCTCTCTCGAGCTGACTATTTTGAAAAAAAAATCCCTGATTTTTCCCTCCCCTTTTTCTAAAAAAAAACCTAATTCCTATCACCTGGTGGCCGACTGGCGAAGCGTTCTTCGCTTTTGAATTACCGACTCGATCGGTAACCCGATCTGTAAATTTAAATTTCATTATTCTATCGCGCCGCGTGCCTCCCCTCCAGTGCACACGTTGAAGGGCACCAGTTGTAACGGGGTTGTGTTTTTGTGTTTGTCTCGTGGAGATGACCTATTCCTCCACGAGACACGGTGCAATGGGGCACGTACGAGTGCCCCGCGAGGATCTTACCTCAGGGTGCGCGCGAACACCCGACTGTGAGCTCGTGTCGGCGCGACCCGTTTACAACGCAAGAGTACAGCTGTACTCTCGCTTCCCGTACTCCCGTGCTGATGGCTAGCGCGTCCCTTGCGCTCGCGTCGCTGCCTTTGCGCTAGACAGCTGGTGCCGGACGCTCAGCTCTGCGGAAGAGTGGCGGTATCCGAGAGATTAGGCGATAGATAGATAGATGGATGGATAGATGGATGGATGGATGGATGGGTGGGTGGATGGATGGATGGATGGTTGGGTGGGTGGATAGATGGACGGATGGATGGATGGGTGAATGAATGAATGAATGGATGGATGGATGGATGGATATATGGATGGATGGATGGATGGAAGGATGGATGGATGGATGGAAGGATGAATGGATGGATGTATAGATAGATAGATAGATAGATAGATAGATAAATAAACCTTTATTCGGCTGTGTAGGCAAAAATTTACGTGTACAAAAACATATTTCCTTTGTGAGGATTATCTTTAATATTATCTTTACAAAAGACAGCTGGTGATATAGTCTATTCACAATTAAATAAATAAAATAATAAATATATATATATGAATACTGGAATTATCACAGATATTAAAAATATCACAGTCAAGTTACAAAGACATTAAAATTATCACAGTCAAATTACTTGCGTAGATCTATGATTTACTGGACCCGTGCCCAGCGGAGTAGATGAAATTTGATATTAGAGGTTAGGGATTCATCGCCAACAGGTATTGGCGCATCATCCTCTTAAAAGCTGTATAAGATGGCAGGTGGCAGATAGAAGCAGGAAGGGAGTTCCATAAGCGAGCTCCCTGTACTTGGAATGCCCTGGCTCCAGTTTCAGTGCTCGCTCTGAAGAGAGTACACAGAAAAGAAATCAAGTAGATGACTCGGCTCCCTCATTCTGATAATTTTATATAATAGCAGTGCTGTGTAGTACAGCCTGCACATATGTATTGCTTAGTCTTTGCAGTCGGATACGCTGTTCGTCCGTTGCGTCTAAGCACACGACCGTGCAGTAGTCCAGATGTGGCTGAACAAGAGACTCGACTAGCCTCCTGCGTAGTGTCTCTTTGGTGCAGCCGCATATAAACCGCAGACTGTATAGGGCTTTATTAACTTACTTTGTAATAGAGTCAATATGCAGCTTCCACGATAATTTATTGTCCAATACAACACCAAGGCTAGTGACTTCTGAGCTGAACGGAACGTACATTCCGTCCCCCAGCCCAACACCTGGCCGTGACTTGCTGTCAATGTCATTCACATTCCTGTTTGAGCCAAAGTAAATTGCTTTGGTTTTACTGGTATTGAGCTGGAGTCCCAAAAGAGTAGGGGACCCAGGACTGAACCTTGTGGAACTCCCAGATTGGTTTCAATATACTCTGAATTTCAATTTTAAGCAGAGATAACCATTTGAGAGCGACCTTGTAAAAATGATTTAATTTTAAACCCTAAACCTCTCAACTTTCCCAGAAGCTTAGCTGGGGAGATGGTATCGAATGTTTTACTGAAATCGAATAAAAGAAGAACAGTTACCTTCCTCTTCGTCCGTCATCGTGTCCGTCCGTCAGTTTGAGTAGTACTGTCTGCGTACTGTGTGTTTACGAAAACCAGTCTGGAAGGGATCTAGTAATTTTTGTTCTTTGAGGTACTCCGTGATTTGGTCATGAGCTATCTTTTCCAGAACCTTAGAAAGGAAGCTAAGCAGCGCTATTGGTCGAAAATCTGAGGTTTTCGTCGGGGCTACTTTCTTTTGCAGGGCTATGACCTGCGCCCTTTTCCAAGCCTCCGGAAAAATGCCCTCAGCAAAGGAGGAGTTGAATATCCTCACGATATATTCTCCGATGGTAGGAAGTGCCTTCACCACCACTGATTGTGGGATTCCATCCTCTCCTCTCGCCTGCAAGTAAAAATGTGATATCGCTAAGACCACGTCATTAAAATTGACAGGTTTGAAATTAAAACCATCATCACTCGCAGAGTTTATAAGGATGTTAGCTTCGTTTATGTCTTCCGAGGGAGAGGATGAAACCTCGGTGAAATGCTCATTGAGGGCACTTGAGGTAAATCCGTGAGACTCCTCCTCCCTTCGCTTCTGGAGAAGGCCGAGGTTTCGCATCTCCTTCCATACATTTTTGTTCTCATCGAGAGATGTTACAAGATGTTTTTGTATGTAAGAGTCCCTTTCATAATTTAAGCGTGCCTTGACCTTCGTGTTCAGTCTTACATACTCATCAAGAAGCGACGCCTTAGATGTACGCTTAAATCTCCTGAGAGTTGCGTTTTGCTTATTGACAAGCTGTCTAAGCTGAGGACCAAACCAAGGAGCACATTTCATTTTTGGGCAAACCTGTTTAATTAGTGCCAACAAATTAATAGCTAAATTAAGATTTGTGTTCACAGCAGACAAAGCACCTTCCAGGTTGATTTCTAGGGAATTCATGGCATTCCAATCACATTTAGAAAGAACTTCATTCAGAGAATCAGCTTTGATGCTGTTGTAATGTCAATGGTGACGTCTAATAAGCTATGCTTTTCGAAGTGTGGCAGCCATTCATTCCCATAATTTAGTACTATGTCGTTCTCGTCAGTCATCATTAAGTCAATCCACGTCTGAGACAAAGATGTTCTATGTGTCGGTCCATGCGGCACTAATCTCATAGAGAGCTCACTGGCATAGGGATGGGATACACCCTAGGTGTGGTGTAGTAACGTGGACTACCCGAAAAAATGACATGATTCAGTAGAATAAATATCAGAGTCCTTTATAGACTTTGCGAAATAAAATACAAAGACCCGTGTCCCGGAGAAGTTAGTATGTGCCGAGCGCGTGGGCTAAGTGCCCCAAACGTGCCCGAACGTTGCCGAGCGTAGCCGCGCGTGCTCCTGCGAATTCCTGGCAGCGCCGAGAATTCGCCGGCTCATAACGTGACTCGCAATCGACGCGAAGCAACGACTTTGCTCCGCGTAAACAGAAACACGAATTTAGAGCAGGCCGCCCGACTGCTTCGCGCTGTACACAAACGCTGTGGCCTCGGGCACGCGCCCTTGGCCCGCGACGCTTTGTTGATGTGCGGCTAACTAACCCGAGCTGCGACTCTCGCCCGTGCGAGAGTCCGTACGCGCGAACTGAGTGAGAGAGAAAGAGAAAAGATTAGACACGCGCGCTGGCAAACGCTTTGCCCTGTAGTCGAGGCATTCCTCGACTCCTCGCCGGGTACTCGCGACAAAAATTATCGGGCGGCACTTACGGTACCAAAGCCGTTTGCAGATCCTCGGCCGCTCGCTTCACTGTTTTCTTGCTTGCTCGCTGCCAGCTCCACACCGCCGCTTTTTCGTACACGTACGTCCGCGTCCGTCGGAAGCCCGAGAATCTTTCCCGATCGCCAATATGGCTATCAGTCTCGCACGCGTCGGCATAGCCTAACCTAAGCCGCGCTCGCGCCAGCTCGCAACGACGCAATGGTAACCCGCAGTATCCCGCGTCACAATAAACTAAACTTGTTTTGCATAAAAATGCGTGCTGTAGTTTTAATGACGGCTTTGCAAAAATAAGAAATTATGAATTTTTGAAATCCATATAAAAAATTTTCAGAAATCTTATTTCAGTTCAAATTTATGTTGTTCACCTCCAAAGACATCTTTTTCCTGTTTAGATTTTTTTTATCTTTACTATTTTCTGAGATATTTGGAAATGAAAAAAACAATAGATTTTTTACTTGTATGTTGACAACTACGTTAAAAATTATTTTATAAATTGCGCGATACCGCTTTTTCAAGGTGAAAGCAGAATCTTTCAAATACCGTTGAGATACTTGAGATCCGATAATCAGTTCAATAACTATACGGACTTTTATGAGGGTTAAACTTTTTGACTTTTTTATTAGTTGATAAATATTAATAAAAAAAGGAATATTTATTTTTTTTTTAATGTAAATGTACTTTTCTAAAGCTTCTGCGTCACAGAAAATAATGCCGTCGGAATTTGGAAGCTGCAATCATTTTTTCGCGATAATATAAAACGTTCTTTCTGCCCAGATTTATGTCAAAGGATGGCACAAGCATGTGAAGGGAAGTGTATATAGGGTGCCCCAAAGTTCCGGAACACCTTAATAATTTTTCAGGTAAACTGATTTTGGACAAGTTCAACGTCAATCTAAAGGTAACTTTTGTCAAGAAATTTAATAGTGACCTTGGATTTGACCTTGGGTTTGACTTTCAAGTTTATTTTAAAGTCAACTTTATTTTTTCAAAAGGGAAACCTATTTTTGACAACGGAAATCGAAAGAGCAGAATATTTCACGTCTAAACATGTGCTCAAGTCAAGGATGACCTTGATAGTCACACAAGGTCATTTAACCTCGAACAAAGTCTGCAATCCTCTTGGCATAGGAAATTCTCAATTTTTGTATCACAGAAGCTGATTCCTTTATCAAGGTGCATGCAACGGTGACGCTCTGCACGGCCATGACGGTGCCCTTCAAGGACATTTTACTTTGAATTTTCTTATTTACCTTTATCATTACCCAGGAACAACGACGTGGACGTAGTAAAATCTGTTCACTTTGGGGTGCTTGATTAACGTGTCCCCATGTCTCTCACATTTAACAATAAATATTCATAAGCACATTATCTGTAATTTAACCTGTAGAGAGCCAGAAATCGAGTATACATACTGGAGCAACAAATGATTGAAACTTTATACTTGGTCATTCCATGATATAAGACACCTTTTATACCAATTTTCTAACAATAAAGCTGATGTGCTCCCTGAACTCCCGGTTCTTTAGGTTATATGCACCAATTGAACACCATTTACTTCTTGGCAGGGAGCTAAATGATGGTAAATATGGTTGATGCGCATTATGCAAATCTTGAATTCATGAAAATTTAATAAAAAAGTAAAAAAAATAATTCTTTTTTTTTTTTTTTAAATTTAATTAAAATTGATAAATTGAAGTTTTATAATTTTGAACGTGATTTTGTACTGAAACTTAAACAAGTATTGAATTTAGAGTTTTCTTCACATACGAAATATTTCTATTAATTTAAAATACCATTAATAAATAAATAAGCAGCAGAACTTCAAAATAAATTACTATTTTAATTTTTTTTAAAACATTTTTCTCCGTTCTAAGTTAGCGCTCTTAACTGTGATAACAGGATTGGATAGTTTTTACACTTGATCGTATTAAAATTAATTCTTGAAACCTTGATCACTGTGATCGGCGTTTGAGTAAGGTTTAATTTGTTAGATTAGTCAAAATGAATCGAATTACTGAAAGAGAACGAATATCGCTTCTTATGATGAGAGATTGGAGTAAAACGATATGATCTGTTAGGGGAGTAATGGATCTTTTCAATGCAATTTTTAGAGTTGCTAGAACTCCAATATCATTTTAAACGGTGTCAAGAACTAACACTGGTCAATGATCTACGTAGACCAGGCAAACCAAATTCAGCATCAAATGAAGACACTTCATTAAACGTCATGCTATCAATCATTGAGTATCCACATAATTCTATTCGTAGGGTTAGTCAAGAATATGACGTTAGCAAATTGTCAGTATATAACATATTAAAAAGAGCCAAATTCCATCTATTTAAAGTTAAACTGGTTGATAAGTTGAATGAAAATCCTGAAATTTCATACAATATAGCATTCTCAGATGAGGCGACTTTTCAACTTGATGGAACCTTAAATAGGCATAACTGCAGATATTGGTCAGATAATAACCATCATTGGACTAGAGAAGACAAATCACAATATCCAGCAAAATTAAATATTTTGGCTGGAATTTTCAACAACTAAAACATAGGACCTTTTTTTTAATGATGGTAACTTAAATCGAACGAAAAACGTTTTTCAGCGGCCAACACGCACTTGATATCGCAGTGTACATTGCTGTAACTATATATAATAATGGCTATACAAGTATTATGCAACTCATGAAGTACATAGGATTAACGATCAGGCCAAATTGCTTTAATTTCTGATGTGTGTCATGTCAAATTTTTTTCTGAGCGATCACTTACTAACGGTGTATGAGATATCCAGATATTTTTGAAATCAAGCACGAAGGAAGAGGAGGAGACAGACATACTATAAGATGTCCCGATGTATGGTGCATGTGTTGCGAATTAGGGGTATACAAAAATTCAAAGAATTATTTGCTTCTAAACGTATAAACGCGTTTTTCTCGTAATGGTTTTTTCAACTTAGCGCACATATTTCTTAAAGACTATGATCTGATAAAATTTGACTGTAGTTTTCTAATAAGATCTTCCAGAGAAATATGTTTGTGTATACACAAACAAAAACAGCTGCTCAGGTATGAAAGACCCAAAATAAGCCTTCTGCTTAACGACGGCGAGCCGCTCCGCCCCAGGTTATTACGCCTAATATGCTGCGCTAGAGGGGCGGAGACTTACAACACCACTACTTCCTTAACTTTTCTCCGAATGGTTTGAAATTAAGAGACATTATTTCTAAGATGCTTAAACTGTAAGAAAATGAAAAAAAAAACAGAATTGTCATTTTCGAAAGTGTCGGGACCCTACTAGATAACAGATAAGGTCCCAGTCCTCGAGGATGAGTTGATCATCCGTACTGGAATATTACGCGAGACGAACACTAGCACGAGACAGATTTTCGAGTCTACCTAATATCTCATTAGCGACTTAAAGCAAGTCCACACTGTGATTGAGAGCTTCACTGGTGCTCTTCTACCAGAAATTATTGAGATCGAGAACAGCAGCCCACAAGTCAGGAAGAACAAAATTTCCAAATCTCGGCTAAATTCTGCCCGTGGTGGCGTGGCATCCCGCTAGAAAAAAGCTGATCGCTGCGAAGTGATACTTAACGCAGTTATTAAAAATGATGCTAAGCTCTCCAATGAGATACTCAATAACATTACCTTCATTCATAATAATTGCTTTTGTCGAATTTGTATTATACCTAAATACGAAATGCAGAAGGAATGTTATCAGAATGATGCATTATTACGTACAAGACAAACCGTTAAATTTGACTATGTTGCATTGCATTCATTAAAATTTTTTGAAGGAATAATATCGCGCAGCCCGTTTAATGAATTAAATTTTCTTTTTTGTAGGATAATTACTGTGTTGATGTTATGCATACCTTATTAGAAGGAATTTGTTCTTACAAATTAAAATATTTTTTCGATTATTTATTTAAACAAAGAATTATTACATTAAGTAAGTTAAACGAGCGCGTTGTTGCATTTGATTATGGAATAGTAAACATAAAAAATAAACCAAATCCGATTTTTGTAACAGAGACAAAAGTTACCAATGAAACAGCTTTGTAGCAGATAAGCGTATCGAAACCCTACTGTTTTAGGAAAATGAGCGCGCTCAATAAGTGAAACTTATGCGAAATTTATTTTTGTATTATTTTCTTTTATATTTCTTTTTATTATGAATAAAAGTCTAAAATAGTTCTAAGCATAAACAAAAGTGATTAGTTATTTCCGTTTAAAATAAAAGTTTGTATTATTATTGAAAGTGCCGCGTTAAGGGTTTGCGAGTGTATTGACTCGTATCGAAATAGTGTTGCGCACGGATTGAGTGTGGCAACTTGGGGTTGTAACGGTCGTACTGAGATCGTTCGCGAGTAGTGTTGTTTGATGGTATTGAGACCATCGACAATCGAAATACCTCCTCCTACCCCGTAGAAACCCGATTGTTACAAATTCCTATTCATTCTTTTAGAAATTAACGTTTACACGCTTAGTTTATACACAATGTGTGTATACTTACAAAATATGTGTACACATTTGTGAGTACATATAATTGTGTATTACCAGATTTGAATTTACACAAACTTTGTGTAATTTTGTTTAACGAAATACACAACTTGTGTACTATTTTGCTTTACACAAGACCTCAGATTTTACACAATTTTATCGAATTTTAAACACACATTTTGTGTTTATTTTTCGACAGATATTTAACTGGGAAGCTACACATTCTTGAATGCTTCTTGCTGTTTGCCACGTGCTCACTTCGCGGATTTTTGGGAGCGCGCGCGCCACTATTTTTTATTGCTAAGTTTTGTACATATTTTCATTTCTGAAATAATGTTAGCTATTTTTACGAGTTCATAATCAATTGCATTATAATCTTGTTTGATGTTTCTTTCTTAAAAAGGGGATGTGAATTTAGAAAATAAGGTTCGCAAACGGTAGTAAAATTCGATCTACAGGAAGCATCTTAATAAAGGTTAATTATACGTGAACGCGAGGCCCGATACGTTCTCATGGGACAACTCAGGAAAATTCGGCGATTTGGAAGGGATCGAAAATGGGTATAAAAACCCTTGCCAGAGGACCATCGCAAGTTCAGTCGTCTCTCCTCCTTGGGAGCATCGGGTCTAGCCGATATCAGAACACTTGGTAGTATCGAATACAGTCGATATAACATCAGAACACTACCAAGTTGACTTGTCAGCAAATATTACAAGTCGAAATATTACTCACGCTAGTGGAAGTTTGACCGATAAAGGTCAAGTGCAAGTAGCCGACATAGACCCAAGCCAAGTACGGGACAAAGAATAGCAGCAGGGACTCTAACACTAGGCCCAACGGCTGAACCACCGACGCAACGCAAGGAGGGCTGCTGTTCAACGTCCGAGCACAAGAGAGCACGGGGAAACGAAAGAGAGACGAGAAAGAGAGAAAGAGAGAGAGAGAGAGAGAGAGAGAGAGAAAGAGAGAGAGAGAGAGAGAGAGAGAGAGAGAGAAAGAGAGAGAGAAACAGCCGAAACACCAAGCGACACTTGGGAAGCCGCTACCTGCCGCTGCCCTTCGACCCCCGCTGATACTTCATCTATACCCGTGAGGTACCTTTGTTATATTACTGTAGCCATGCGATCCTTGGAAAAGTATAGAATCGTTAATTTTAAATTTGTATCGTATTTGTAAATCCACTCGAAAGTTTATTTATTATAAGAATAAAAATTAAATTTATCTTCAAATGAATCATTTTCTCATTCCCGAAAAATAAATTTAACCTATTTTCCTTTGACCTGGACGTAAGTGTAAGCTATATTTACATAATAAAAAACCACACGTTTATGATTTCCAATCAATCTATGACCAAATTCCAGATTGTGTTCATATTAAATTTATTTTTAATTGCCGTGAGTTACAGCGTAGATTCGCAAACAATTTGCGTACGCCAGTAGACCTGTAGATCTACTCCATTTGTCGGACGTCTATCGCACCTTGCCACCCATAGCTACATGCTCTCGAACAGCCCGTACCGCGTGTGCACGCTCGTTTCTCTTTCTTTCTCTCAGTCGCCACTTTATCTTGTTGTCGATTACCTTGGCAATTACGCAATAGAAACATATTGAAGCTATCTTGAAGAAGTGTATGATATACTGCATACATACACTCCTCGAACTGAACTTATCACTGCACGTGTAATGTAATAACATAAGCTCGGGGTTGTGTTCTATCATATTGGCGTGTGTCGCAATCAGCCGGAAAACATTGAACAAACCTTTATGGACATTTAATAAAGTTGTTCACTTTTTAACTACATGGTTGAACATCTGACTGTATGCAGTTACAATTACGAATTCATACACTTTATTTTCTGATACATTATTCATCAATGTACGATTTATAAGTTTTTAGAAATCATGCTGTTTAAAGTCCACAAAGTCGCACTTACGATGATGTACAGCTGCACAAAAAGCATACGTGGCGATTTTGCAGAAGTTCTTCTAGCATTTATTTTCCAACTGAACCAGCAATGAAACCATAATATTTTAACCAATCAAAAGCCAAGTTATAAAACATATTTGCTTTCATATGTGACACGGTAAACGAAACACATTGCACTTTCTCAAACTCTTCCGCTGGACTCTTTGAGAGAAGACCCCTGTGGTAAACTACCGTCGGCACGGATAACGAGTATACTCTTTCCCTTTGATCGCAGCTGAACGGTAACTCCGTGGGCATCTCTGATACAATTACACGCCGAACGCGAAGATCTCCGCCCAACGCGCCCCTACCGATTTTACTCTTTCGTTCTCTCACGCATAAAACGTTCTCACATTCTCGTTCTATCATACTTTCTTATACTTTCTCAGATACACGCAATAGTTTTCACTCTGGCATCACTCACTTAGAAATCTCATTGACACATTGTTGTCGCTGCGCTAATTTTAATTAGAATAATGTTGAAGATTCACATACGTTCACATACGTGAAAGATAGCTTTTTTACGAATAGACCACTAATATATCTATATATAAGAAAGCGTTCGTTCGCGATCGAGAGTCAGCGTCTGGGTGCGCTCTCGCGAGCCCCACTGCGCGCGTGCTCCCCGCCATATCTCGCTCTCCCCGCTACGCACCGCCGCGCCTGTGATTATAAGCGCGCACTTGGCTATAATTTCTCAGTCTCCTCGGCGCACTGAACCCAGCTCGAAACCCAGAGGATTTTGCGCTCGCTGAGTGCAAAATCAAGACTCGCCGTGCCGCGATCTGTTCGACGCCTCCTACGAAGAAAATCTCCTCAGTTTTGCGGCGAAGAAAATCCCTTCCAAAATTTGCGCCGAATATAATCCCCTCGCTGATTTTTCCGACGAAAAAGATCTCCTTCTACACTATTGCGACGAAAATAATCCCCTCGCTGATTTTTCAGACGAAAAAGATCTCATTCTACTCTATTGCAATGAAAATAATCCCCTCGCTGATTTTTCCGACGAAAAAGATCTCCTACAATCTTATAAAACAATTTTCTACCAATACTATCCCATACTCTTTAATCGAGGGTGCATTTATTTAAACAAATTATTTTATTTTACGTTTTGGGTTATCCTTTTTTTATACAATTTAATGTTAAACGTTGGTTTATTCATGGCTTATTTTTGGCTTATTCGTTAACTAAAACCATTAGCCAATTATTAGTATACCAGCGATTTTACTTCGTTTATTTTATTTCAATAAAGCGCAAAAACGCCAAAGACAAGACAGGCTAGTTTATGCCGCAAAAGTACTAGAAAGGATATTTTTCGCCGTAAAAGTTCTAAAAAGGATAGTTTCCGTCGGGAAATCAGCTGAGGAGATTTTCTTCGTCGCCAAAATGCAGACAGGGGATTTTCTTCGTACGGGGCGTCGTGTTGTTATCACCCCGAGAGATGACATATTATAAATCAATTTTTTTGAGAAACTGAGCGCCTTTTTCTTACGATCGTAAAACCGTAAGAGCATTGAAAATTAACCGAAAACCCGTTTTTCTTTTCTTTTGTTCCAGAGCAAAGGGTGGCGACGCGAGGTCTACACCCTACTAGAATATTAATTGTATATATATTTTTTTGTTTATATATTTTTATTATTTATAAATATTAATTTAATATCCTTTACACTAATTTACACTTTAATTTTTATTAGCTGTAGTTTGTGACGGGTATTTCTCTCGCCGTTAACTCCGGGCAGCGAGGCCACGCCGAGCGAACACGCAAGCACGCCGCGATTATTTTCTTTTAATTAATACTCACGTCGCGACGTCCCTTTCGAGGTACACTGGCACTCCCGCACACGACAACCCGACCTGTCAACCGACGAAGAGAGAGAGCGGCGGACAACAGCTGATCGGCCCTGCCGACAGCCCGCGGAGCGGAGAAGACACGAGAGGAGGATGCAGGAGCACCAGCTTCCTCGAGGCGGCCTACAAGCGGCGACGAACGAGCGAGAGCACGAGAGGAGTGTTCGGCCAGGAGGTTAGCCCCGGCAGACGACGGCCGTAGACGACGAGAGAGAGAGACAGCGCACCACGACGACGACGACGACAGCGACGCAGAAGAGCCGCGGCGACGGCGAAGGCACACACACACAACACATACACTACGCACACAAACACACGCGAGTCGCGAGGAGGCGGCGAAACACCGTTGTCGAGGCGAGCCACCGCGCACGTGGCTGTCAGGCGAGAGCGAGAGAGACGGCGAACGCACGGTAGTAGGGAGCGCCTCGTGTCGGCAGGCGGCGCTCTCGAGCCATGAGTGCGAGAGAGAAGGCGCGTGCGGCGTGAATGTTCGCGAGCGGGAAGGCGAGCCAGGGCCGTAATATGGACCCGGGACTGGCACATCTTTTTATAGATGGCCTGCCGATCTCGCACAGCGCGTGGGTGACGGTGACGTCATACGAGCCGCCACCATTTCAGTCTTAACTAACGGGAATCGGACAGCGCGCCGCGACATAGAGGGCGTGCGCGTCGACCTCCTTTATCGGCCAGATAGCCGATCGCGTGTTAAATGACCGGAAGAAGAAGGGCCGACGCGACACCTCGCGATCTTTACGACTAATTAGTCATAGAAAGAGACGAAATAGGTAAATGCCGCGAGTGTGAGAGAGAACAATAGAGACGCAGAGGGCCGAGCCGAGTTAGCCATTTTTGACTCGACACTCGTTGCCCGGACAGCCTAGAAGCTAGTCGCGTTTTTGAAATTGCCGTAGTTTAGAGACGTAGTAGTAGTCGCCGTTGAGTTGAAGTTGTTCGAGAGAAGCGAGGATTTAGACGCGGTGAGTGGACCGAGGAAGTGGCTGTGTGGACGAGCGACATCGGCGAATCGGTGAGTTGTGTTTCGGGCGAGGAGTGCCGCGAGCGACCGCGAACGTTTAGACCGCGTGGAAAATCGGGAAATAGAGTCGAGTGAGCGTGCTTGCGGGTATCGTGCCGCGTGTTAGGTACACGAAACAACTGTAATTACACTACCAAATAAAGAGTTATTTTAAGAGTTTAAACGCGTTGTTCTGAGTGATTATTTCGGAGATATTTGTGTTGTCCGTTGTCGCGGCGTTTTCCCCAATTGCGCCAGCTACTCAAGGGCCATTGCGCGCCCACCCACGCCTACCACCGAGCAGCCAGGAGGATTTGGACGCGGCGAAGAAGACCTTTCCTGTCGGCTGGCATTAATTGCCTGGCGCCTGACGACGCCGCGAGTTACCGCGCGCGTTAAATAAAGAAATTAAGGCCGGCAGGAGAGAGCCACTTTGTTGACGACGCTTTGGGGAATCTGGGGAGGAATCCGCGGATTTTGCAACGTCACAAAATGGCGCCCAACGTGGGGCACTAAGTAGCCAGACAACGGACTCGAGTCGCAGCCATCTTGGGGAGGGACTTAGAAATTTTTGAGATGAAGCGTGTGTATGTTACTTTCTCTTTGGTGTGATTAATGTCGAGTAGTGGAAATTGTTACGCGGCGTACGTCGAAATTTTTAATTGCACTCCGCCGGACACACTCACCAAGTAAGTGAATTTAATTAATAAATTTTTTATGAAATATATAAATTTAAAATTTTTCATTGTATGTGTTCGGACGAGAAGAGCGTGAGTGACGAGTGTGGTTGTCGGACGTATTTTTCGTTGTGTATGTAGAAGCGAGTCGGTGTTTAGAGCGAGTAAGCGTCGTGGAAAGTCGATTGTGCGAGAGAGTGTGTGTGTTTTCTTTTGGGTGTAAACCAAGTCCTTTCGACGAGCGGGGTACAGCAATCGTTCGACCGGGTACGCGATTAATTATCGTTTGACTTTAATTGTTTTTTTTTTTTAATTAAATCAACGGACCTTCCTTCGACAAAATTTTTTTGTAATTGACGAACGAGGGTTCCAAATAAATTCTGCGGCCGGTCGAGCGAGTTTCGGGTTTTTCGGACATAGTTTTTTTTTTTTTTGACAAACTCGACGGATGAAAAATTTTTATACTTTTGCCGTTGATTTTTACCAAATCTCCCGTGTGTCCCAGGCACGTTCGTTGTTCACCAAGCCAATAATTTTATTTATTTATTTGTTGTGGCCTATTGTTTTTTTTTTTTTAAGCATTTCAGGAAGATTGGCCGTGAGAGAAGGGAAAATTAAGAGAATTCATAGATAGACCTCAAGAATAATCAAGACGTCAAGAAATTATTTTCTTCATCGTTTTTTTTTTACCCTTTTTAGGTAGATTACGGTAATCTCCAGAGTAGCCTAAAATATTTATTTATCATTATTTATATCGGCTTGGTGACAACTGCCCTGGACAGACTATTGAAAACTTGTGCCCTATTTTCCCGAGTACCCCTCCCCCACCGATACGTGTACCCGAGCGATAATTTATTCCCCGTTGACGAATCCGGAGAATAAAGCACCCTTTTGCATTTTCTTTTGCGTAATTGACTCGTTGACAGAATTTATTGGCTTATCGGTTTTTCGCGTTTTTCTTCTTTTGATTAGCCGGCCGAGAGACAAATTTAAATTCAAGACGACATGACGACGAGAGGAATTTGTGAAGCATGGGTCAGAGAGCAAGGCTCACGCAACTCGGAGGTGGGCCGCATCGCACAGCAAGTTCGTCGTATGAATCCAGCCATGCTGATAGATCAATTGAAGTCACACCGCTGCAACGTCAAGGGGGATTTGCGCGATCTGCGGAATAGATTAATCAGATTATCCTGTCGACTAGTATTGCCAATCGAGGTACCATGGGACGCCGAGCGGGATGGAGATGCGGAGCCGTTGATGAGGCCGTTGGAGCAGTCACGCGTATCTACAGTAGCAGATCAAACCGTAGTGGCTCAATCCGTACACCCGAGATTAACCATAGACCCGGTTCTACTGGAGCAGATGCATCGCTCGCTGTACGAGACCAACCTCAACGGACGACACTCCTCAGATAATCCTGGACGAGCAGAAGCAGCGGTTCCCAGTGCAGTGCCCAGTACGAGTCGAGAGGAGCCTCTGTTCGCGATGCAGCAGTCCACCCAGGTGTTGTACCCTCCAGTGATAATGCAGGCCGCTGAGGGAAATTGGCGCGTGCGATCCACGAGGACGACGTCGCATACGGCGCAGGTCAGCAAGGTGAACCCGCCGCCGCAACCCCCATCCAGGATTGCACCCAGCCAAGAACCCCCACCGCCCTTGTTACCGACACCTCAGCAGGAAGAGAATAACGACGAACTGGACGCGCGAGAGGACTATCCGGTAGAAGGAGAGCAGGAAGTCCCAGAAGAAATGGATGTAGATGGTGGAGATGAAGATGAAGTATTGGATGAGTATACGAGGATGATGAACGCAATCGCAGAAGAAACCATAGCCGCTCGAACGAGGCCAGCGCCTCCCCCTATGGATTCCACGCGACGAGAGCGTCATGGAGGACTTTTGGATGGACAAATAGGACCTGGATAAAGGCCTCTTGGGGACAGGTTCGATATGCCTCACGCACCCCGATCCACTCCAGGAGCACCACGGAGACCGGCCGAGAGGATGGCTACCCAGATGGTGGACAGTACGGAGCAGGATACAAGGAGGGGGCGACAACGATCCATTTCCTCGATCGACCCTAGCAGCGAGGATGACAGCGAGGGAGACGGACCAATTCGCGTGCCGGAGACGACAGTGAGCACAAGACGAAGGGAGAGGCCACGAGAAGGAGACAATTTCCAATGTCTAAAGAGGCTGCAGCAATTTCAACTAAAATTCTCTGGATTGGACAAGGATGTACCAGAAGAATTTTTGGCTAGATTAGACGACTGCCGCCGGGGCTGCAATTACCCCATCAGTCACTTTCTTGATGCCCTCCCCAGTGTGTTCTCGAAGTCAGCCAGTACCTGGTATCGGACCGTTCGAGCCGAGTTGACGACGTGGAAGGAGTTCAGTAAAGCCTTCAGGAGACAGTTTATAGGAGAATGGACGGATAGAGATGTATGGGACGAGCTCCACGACAGGACGCAGGCGAAAGATGAGAAATCTCGAACTATATCGCAGCCATCCGGTTTATAATTGGACACTTCAAGAAGCAGCCTTCTTTTAGATGCTCAGTTAGATGCCACGTACCGAGGCCTAAGCCCAGAATATCAGAACTATCTAGAAAACAAGACCATCGATAGTTTTGAGGCTATGGAGAAATTGGGAAGAAGATATGAGAGGAGAAGAGACTTGAATAAAAGATACAAGCCCCCTCCTCCTCCCGAGAAAGCCCGATTTCCCGCTGGCGCCTACTGGGGTAGGCCAAAGGTTGCGAAAGTTGCCGAGGTTAAAGAGGAGACGGAAGTAGCAGTGGAAGGGGTCGCGGAAACGAGTAAGAGGAAGAACGAGAAAAAATCAGAAGAAGCAGAAGTCAGAAGGGACACCGGAGGTCGCAGCAATTGGACAGGAAGCCAGGGAGTACCACTGGAGCTCAGCCTAAAGCTCCAGCGCCGTCAAGCAGGCCGGTAATGACCGGGTACACCCCACCGCCTCAGCCGATAGCCGTGGCACCCCCCGTCGCACCAATGGACTGGACGCCAGTATATCCATCGTGGCTGTAACTCCCCCATGGAATTCGCAGCCAAGACCCGCAGGCACCTCCGCAGTGGAACCAGTCGATACCACAGCAGAGGACCCAGCCGAGCGCTTCAGGACCGCAAGGATGCTCGCATGCAGCGATCCAGGACATAGGATAGCACAGTGTCCAACGAAGATTCGTTATCACTGTAGGACGCCGGGACACTTATCCAGAGCCTGCCAAACAAACAAGAATGCCAAGTTTGTGGAACGAAGGGACCAACCTTCAAGGACTGTGGCAAGTGCGCCCCAATAAGAGAGATGTTGGGAAACGGGATTGCGGGGGGACAGCCCCACCTGCCTCCCCCCGCCCAGGGCCAACAGTAGTGGAAGAACCGACGAGAAAAGAGAAGACGCATTTTCCCGAGTGTACAGCGAGGCAGAAATCCGCGTAATACTCAGCCGCATCTAGAGTCGCGCGGGAAGGGCCCCAGCCGTAATCACGAAGGAGATGTGTCGTTAAA